>CM071926.1:117902252-118200788 GCA_016081115.2 Rehmannia glutinosa
AAAAAGCTAATGGAACTTGTGAAATTGAAGGCGCTATTGGCTTGCCTAGATTGTCTATGAAAAGTGTCGTGTGTGTGAAAGTTGTCAAAGGGTAAACAAAAGAGAGTGTCGCATCAAATGACATTACATTTCCACACCACTAGATGTCCTGAAGTTAGTTCATATGGATCTCATGGGTCCTATTGAGATTGAGAGTGTGGGTGGTAGAAAGTACTCTTATGTGATTGTTGATGATTTTTCTCGTTATACGTGGACATATTTTCTAGGTGAGAAATTTGAAACTTTTGATTTCTTTAGAAGTCGGCATAAGAAGGTTTATAACTTGTATAATTTAATCTGTTGCGAGAATTAGATCGGACCATGGTAAAGAATTTGAGAACTCTTTTTCTCATCTTTCGTGATAGAAAGGGGATTTCTCATGAATTTTCCGTACCTAAAACTCCTCAACAAAATGGAGTGGCGAGAGAGGAAAAATCATACATTGCAAGAGATAGCCCGTGTCATGCTTAGTTCTAAAAAACTTTCAAAAAGGTTTTGGGCTGAATCTCTAAATACTGCTTGCCATATAGTAAATCGTGTATATTTGAGGCCTCAATGTTCTATGACCCCTTATGAAATTCTTTTGGGAAAGAAACCTAACCTCAAATATTTTCATGTTTTTGGGTGTGTGTGCTATGGTCTTAATGATAATCTTGGAAAATTTGATTCTAAGAGTGACAAATGTCTTTTCTAGGCTACACTCCGAATAGTCATGCCTATCAGTATATAATCTTCGTACTAAGACAATCATGGAATCTGTAAATGTTGTCTTCAATGATCTCTCAAATATTGCAAGAAAGAGTGAAGAAAATAATGTTGGAGATCTACTCGAATTTGTTGAGACTAGCCCAACGAATGATGTTGGCACAGATGTAACTGAGAATGTGATCAAGCCCCATCCACAATTGTCTTAAATGCGAGAACCAAATGTGATGGCATCGAGCCCACATCCATATCTGCTGCGGTGAGTCGGACTACGATTTTGCCAATGAACCGATTGAAGAAACTAATAATCCAATCGTGGATCGTGGCGTGACATACCCGCAAGGATTCAAAAAAAATCACCCTACGTCTCAAATCATTGGTAATACTACTTGATGGTATTAAGACAACGAGGGAAAGGTAGAGTGAACTATCGTGATATAGTAAGAATGGTGCGCTTGTCTCTTGATTGTATCAATGTGATAACATATTTTTTGTGTCAATTTCAAACCTAAGAATGTTGTTGAAGCTCTAAAAGACAAATTTTGGATACATGCTATGTATGCAAGAAGAACTAGACCAATTTGTCAAAAAAATGATGTGTGGTTTTTGGTCCCTAGGCGAGAGGATGTTAATGTCATTGGAACAAAATGGATTTTAAAAAATAAAAGGCGAACGGAAAAATTATTCTCAACAAAGCTCGATTAGTTTCTCAAGGGTACACATAGGTTGGGGGTGGTTTTCTTGTAGCCCCTATTGAGTCCATACATTTGTTGCTTGCTATTGCATGTTACTTGGGATTAACCCTTCACCAAATAGATGTAAAAAGTGCTTTCTTAAATGGATTCCTAGATGAAGAAGCTTTTGTTGAACAGCCTAAAGGCTTTGAGGACCCTTTTAAGCCTAACCACGTGTATAAGCTTAAAAAGGCTCTCTATGGTCTCAAACAAGCCCATAGTGCTTGGTACGATAGGCTAACTGAGTACCTTTTTCAAATTGGTTTTAAATGTGGTGAAGTTGATAAAACCTCTTTCATTCAAAAGAAAAACCATGACATCATGATTGCTCAAATCTATGTCGACGACATTATTTTTGGTTCCTCCTCTGATAAATTGTTAAAAGAATTCATTACCTGCATGTCCTCCACTTTTGAAATGAGTATGGTAGGTGAGTTAAGTTACTTTGGGCTTGCAAATTAAACAATTAAAGGAAGGAATTTTTATCTCACAAAGCAAGTATCCGAAAATTTTGTGAAAAAGTTAGAAATGGAAAATGCCTCTCACTTGAAGACTCCCTTGTGGTCGAGTCAAAAGTTGAGTAAAGAAGACGTGGCTAAAAGTGTTGACCACACCTTGTATAGAAGCATGATAGGAAGTTTGTTGTACTTGACCGCGCCGATCGTCGATATTATGTTCGGTGTTTGTCTTTATGCTCGTTATCAACTGATCCCAAGGTTACTCACTTAAAGGCCTTAAAACGTATTATTCGATCGTAGGAGGCTCAACCGATTTGGGAATTTGGTACACTAAAGACTAACAATAATCTTGTGGGATTTAGTGATTACGATCAATGGAGATGTTGTTGATCGAAAAAGTACAACTGGTGGATGTTTTTATTTGGGAAATAATTTGGTCTCATGGTATAGCAAAAAGCAAAATTGTATATCTCTTTCGACTGCTGAATCAGAATATGTACCAGTTGGGAGTTGTTGCACACAACTTTTATGGATGAACCAAATGATTGAGGACTATGGTTTGCAAAGTGAAACACTGATTGCCTATTGTGATAATATGAGTGCCATTGATATTTCAAAAATTACATCCAACACTCTTGTACTAAACAAATAGATATTAGACATCACTTTATTTGAGATTTAGTTGAGAAAAATATAATTCGAATTGAGTATATTGCTACTGAAAATCAGCTTGCAGACATTTACACCAAGGCTTTTGATTTTGAGAGATTCTCCAATTTAAGGAAGTCTCTCGGTTTTTGCATTCTCTGAAATGTTACACGAGATGTCACAACATTGAACATTACATCTGCAGTGACATCCAAACACTGCATCTCTTTTCTTCTCCTCTATTTCTTTTTGATTTTTTTTGTAGACATCCCTGCATTGTAAGCTCATCATGCATATCGCAAAAAGTGGATTGATGGTTTGAACTAGTCACATATATTGTTACCCTTGGAAAAGCGGTGTGAGTTGATCTCTCCAATTCAAAAAAAAAAAAATGATGTTATTTTTCCCAAAGTTGGTGAGTTGTGAATAAAGTCTTGATCATGCTTGAGGCCTTTTAGGAAAAAGCTATGAACCCATTGTGTGAAGCTATTTCTTGTGACTAATTTCTTCAAGCTTATTGTTGTTTAAAAAGGCATGATCATGTGAAAAAGAGCTAACTAGAGTAAAAGCTCCCTGTTGGTTAACTCCCTCATGAGACTTGGAAAAATTGAAAAAAATTCGAAAATTTTGAGAAGCTGGGATTTCAGATTGCGATTCATTGAATCAGTTAGTACATGTGTGACTCAAAATGTGATGACATTTGAACCTATATCCATTGCTACTGCACATTTCACCTCTTGTGTGCAATTTTTTTTTTGCTTAGGCATATTAGGCTTTGCATGTCCTTGTAATTTTGGATTCTTTGCTGAGATTTGATTTCCATATATAATCTGAGCGAGATATTTTTCTCTTCCCAAAATCTTGAAAATTTTGATGGATTTATTTTGTGGGTTGAACCGATTTGGAGGATAAGGGAAAATCTTATTTTTGATCTTACTTTTCTTATCACAATTTGACATAATTTGGACACTTTGTGAACAAGAGTTTGGAATTAATTGGACTTCAGATTCCTTTCCTTATTTTTCGTTTTTCTCCATGAGGAATTCTTTCCTAAATAAAACTCTTCCGGTTATACTTCATTTTTCGTGCCTGATTATGACTCTTTTTAATCCCTATTTATTTGCAGGCACTCGATTACACCTCTCCCACTATCTCTCACAATTTTCGAAGTATTTATGTGGTTGATATTTTTTCCAGGTTTAAAGTTTGTCTTCCTCTCCATGGCTCAGTTTGTTTCCTCCATCAAAAACCTATTTGGAAGTCCAAGCAAATCATCATCTTCATCCCACAATTCTAAGAGCCCAAATTCTGAAAAATCCATGGCTGACGCTGCATGATCCAAATTTTGTCAGAGATGGTGCGTCATCTGACATTGTATCCCCCTCTGACAAAAATTCACCTTTTTCTTCTCCGATTAGAGAGGGTTTGACACCCCCTGATATAGTTGCAACTCCTTCCTCCACTCCCACAGAGGTTGTCGCAGAGACCACCACTCCTCCATCTCCAAAACCCCTGCACCCGCGTTCGCTCAAGATGCCCCTGCATCATCCTCGGACTTAAAGATGTCCTCGCATCGAGATCGCATCTCACACTGGTCAAACTCACGAACCAGGTACGAATTCCTCACTTCCTCAGCACCCATCTCCTCCAAGTTCGACCCCTAATGCTCTCATCACAATTCCATTTCAAGAAGAGGCTCTTGCCTCTGTTCTTCCTGGGGAAAAGGACAATGAAATTGACGTCGATAACCCTCCGGATTTTGAGGTAATTTGAACTGTTCATGGGACACTGGGAAACCCCAATGTTTGATGATCGAAATGACTTAGAGGTTACTCTCCAAAAGTTTTTGAGGATTTGGATTCTACGCCTGAAATTTCTCCCCAAAAGCAAAAGACCACTTTAGAGGGTACTTTGAAGCAAGGGGGAGACGATAATGTGAACCAACTTGTTATTAAGCCCATAGATAATGTGCAACCTGAGCCCAAAGATAGTGATGATGATGTTCCTTTGGCATATATGGTTCAGAAAGCCAAGAAGGGCAAATGTGTGGCCAATGATGTGACCACATCCAAGGCCGCATCTCTGCGATTTAGTCGATTCCGAGTTCGATGACTCTAGTGATGAGGATTTTGATGCCTCAAAGGAACCAGAAATGCAAATTGATTATGAGGCTATGGTTGATGAAGTTGGTGATGAATTGATGGCTGAAGAACGAAAGGATGATGTTGCTGCACATGCAGAGAAAGATGTGATGTCATCCGACGACACATCTGACTATGAGTTCGATATTGGGAGAGCTCATTCTGAGCTATTTTACATAGCTTCCAAGTTTCATGCTTTAATTTCCCGTTCTTTTATTGATGAGAAATGCAGAGATTATGAGCATTTTGCCAAGTATAATTTGAATCAATTTTTTGAGAACGAAATTTATTGACCACTATTGATCTTTGCTCTTCCGTATATTGATACTGTGGTTTGTGAGTTTTATGCCAACATGTCCACAAGAATTGTTGTTCGACAGTCTCCTAAGTATGGCAAGGTTTTTGTTCGCAATAGGATTTCTGAGTTCAATCCTTCTGTAATCAATCGCTTCTTTGATATTCCTGACTTTGAAGAGGGTGAGGTTCCTCTGATTTCAATGAAATGACCAGGTTTCTCATTGATGGCTGTGAAAAAGAGTGGGCTGCTCATCCCAAGAAGCTCGCATCTTCCCGTCTTACGTCCTTTTATGGATTTTAGCACAAAATTTGATGCGCAAATTGGTCTCCGTCCAAGAATAATTCCATTGTAACTAGGACGCATGCCAGAGTTTTGTATCAAATTGGGAAAGGGCTGCCCTTTAATTTTGGCAAATTGGCTTTCGAGGAAGTGACATTCTTTGCTACAAGTGAGTCCAAATCATGGTCCCTACCGTTCCCTAGTCTCATCTATAAAATCTTGGTTTCTCAAGGATTTGAACAAGCGGGGTGATCGCTTCACTAATCCACCTGGGGTATTTCATGTTTCTCGACCACTGCTCAGTTCTCAGAATCGGATTGTAGGTTTGCCCTTTGTATATCCAGGGGATGCTCCACCTGCTCCTGAAACCCCTATCTCTGCTGCCTTTCCAAGTGTTGATGCCCCTATTCCTGAGTCTATTCCGAATGTGGCCTCGAATGTGGTTCCAGATGTTGGCAACATCCCGGCTCACATTTCCTCTAACATCCCCACTATCCATGTTTCTGTGCCTTTCTTACAGGTACAATTGGCCTTTGCTGAGCACCAGATTGCTCACTTCACTGCTCTCCGCTATCAACTGCAAACTACCCTTGGCTCCATTTCTGGCCAAAAAGGGGGAGAGAATGTGGTGGACCAAGCAATGT
This sequence comes from Rehmannia glutinosa, assembly GCA_016081115.2. NCBI lineage: Eukaryota > Viridiplantae > Streptophyta > Magnoliopsida > Lamiales > Orobanchaceae > Rehmannia > Rehmannia glutinosa. The sequence goes on from CM071926.1 coordinate 117,908,199, forward strand.
TCAAGGGGAGTTATGGCTACCGAGGCTCCCGGGAACGATGATCCAATTCGAAAATTCTCTGAGCCCAAGATGTTGCTACACCATTGGCTATACAGGGTAAAGCGATGACGATCTTCAATTTGATTTTGAAGGACAAATGGATACGAATGTGTCCACTGATGAACTTTATGATATTTAAATCTGGGATATACTAAACACTATTCTCTAGCTAGGTTTACTTGCTTTTGATTGTTTATAACTTGATAAACTCTCTTATGTTATTTTTGCTGCAGTTATGAACGTGACTGAAATGTGATCGCATATGTTTTAGTATTTTCACTCAGCATAATATTTAGGGAGATTTGTTATATTTAGAGGGAGTTAGTTTGTTTTGTGCTAGCTTGATAAGTGTTTTGTCCAGAAAGGCAAAAAGGGGGAGATTGTTAGGCAATTTTTATCGCCTAAAGGTAATTTCCAACATTACAAAGATTGTGTTTTTAATTGTTTTTCCTTTCTAGACTTATGGTATGATTATGACTTATTTAGATTAGGAAACAAATCATATTGATATGGTATTGATATACTAGGACTCTTAGATATTTATCTTGTTTCCTAACATAAGTGATTTACTTGTCATATAATTGTATATATCTTATTTCCTTGTGTATTAGGACTCTTGAAGGGTCTGGATGGCTATATAAAGGGAAGAGGACGTGCATAATCTGTACACAAGAAATACCACAGAGTTACAAGAGTCTTGAGAGAGTTAAGAGTCATTCAAGCACAAGGAGTCTCATTGCCCTAGATGCAATCTCGAATGTGACCATATCTGAGATTACATTCAGTCTTGCAGATTGTGTTTGTTAACTTTTTCATCAATTATTTTTTTGTATTGTTATTAACGAAGTCCGCACATGTATATTGTTGGATGAGTTGAATTACATAGATCGGATATACTCTAGATGGGAGTTTTTCGTTGAGTTTCTACTAGTTGATTTTAATATTCTTGTATACGAAATCATAACAATTTTACTAGTGGAAAGTTTCGCCATATTGGCACATCTACAAGCTAGTTGGCTTCTAGATAATTTTTATATCTTGTGTCTTATTTATGCTTTCAAAATTTACATTTGCATGTGATTGTAAATGTGATCACATCTCGCAATCACATCTATACTTTGCGAGTTTTACTATTTATCCGTGCTATAATTCTTTTAGAATTGTATAAATGAAGGTTATTTGAAAACTACCCATAAGGTTTAGCCTAGATACAAAAAAAAACCCAATTATCTTTTAAAATTACAAATACCCCCCGAGGCATTAACATATGTTTCTCTTTTGCAAATTGCTTCTTCGATCTGGGGATATTTACTAGGTAAATACTAACATCATGGGGTTGTTTGTAACACTTATAGGGGGTGTTTATAATTTTGAAAGATAACCGCTACTTTTTGTAATTAGGCAAAATCTCAGGATAATTTTTGTAATTATCCCCATAAATGAAAGTCTATGTTATTAGGACTAAAAAGTGTGAATAGGTTTCAAGGTATCTTGAAAATTTTGATTTGCCAAAAATAACCATATGCCACAAACAATTCTAAGGGCATATAATGTAATTTGGTAGTTGTTTAATTTTATTTTAATTATTTAATAATCATTCTATATTAATATTTGTTGCATTTAGTATTGACATAAAAGTTAAAAATTAATGGGGGAATTTTCAAACTTTACACCTTCTTCCCATCTTTTCAATGTAAAAGAGTTGGCCATTTAACATATAGGTTTTGAGAAGGCAAAGGGGTGATTGTTGTGCTAAGAGAACATAGTAAACTGGTCAAAGTTATTCGTGAATGCCCATTCCTTTCAAACAAAATTATAAAAGATATATCTTTGTTGATTTACAGGTATTATGGTGATTGGAAGAGTGATGCTTGGATTATAACTATTTTGTATTTGTTATTCAAGGTATTGAGGTGAATTGACGAAACCCATCATTAATTCTTGTGACAGGGCTAGAGGAAGATGTGAGTCTTCAAGATGCTTTAGATAACTAAAAAGGCAAAATCAAAGTAGAAGTTATGTCCAGTTTTGTTACTTCTTTCTTGGTGGTTGGTTTTATGTTCCACATCTTTTGTTAACTTCCCTGATCAAGATTCATTGATATAATAGAAATTGAGAAATGTAAACAGAGGGAAGAATCGTAGAGAGAATAGAGAGATTGTATATTGAAGAAGATGAAAATATTATCTGTTACATTGATTTGGAATGTATCAACTTTGCTCTATATATATAGCAGCTGAGATTTACATAACTGATATAACAAGCTAACTGTTTGTCAAAACAGATTTAACTAACTAGTGCTTTGTTGATCTTTACACCCCCTGCAAGTGGGGCATGGATATCAACCACGCCCAACTTGACTATGAAATGGTTGAAAATATGTGGAGGTAAAGGTTTTGTTATTATATCTGCAGTTTGATGTGAAGAAGGAATATGGATGAGCTTGATGAGTCCAGCTTCCACTTTTTCTCTAACAAAGTGGCAATCCAATTGAATATGTTTAGTTCTTTCATGGTGGCATGGATTGTGAGCTATATAGTAAGCGGACCTGCTATCTATATAAATGAGTGCTGGATGATTGTGACTGATTTTGAGGTCATCCATTAGATATGTTAGCCATTGTATTTCACAAGTTGTTGAAGCTATTGCCCTGTATTACGCTTGATAGATGACCTATTTGACAAGTGGGCTATTTCTTTGCCTTCCATGATATAAGGGAGTCACCTAAATAGATGGCATATCCACTAACACTTCTTCTTGTATCAAACATCTTCCCGATCCGCATCATTGTATCCTTTCAATTTGAGTAATAGAGTTTGAAGAGTAGAATAGTCCCTTCCCAAGATTGTTCTTTATGTATCTTAGAAACGTGTGCAAAGCTGAAAAAATGTCTCATTTGTAGGTTTTGACATGAAGCTGGGACAATGTCGAATGGAGTAAGACAAATGCAGTCTAGTAATGGTAAAATAGAGTAGTCTTCCAACAAGTCTTATGTATACGATGCATCTTCTAGTGGTGTGCCTTCCTTAGCCTTAAGTTCAATCTTAGTATCCATATGAGTTGAACAAGGTTTGCACCCAAGATATCTGTCTCTGTTAGTATATCTAGTGCATATTTTCTTTGGCATATGTTGATCTCTTTTTTCGCTTCTTGCTACTTTAATACCAAGAATATATTTAAGAGTTCCCAAGTCTTTGATGGTAAAAGTATCATCCAAATGTCTTTTAATATCTTCTATGGCTTGAAGGTTATTTCAGCTAGACGATGTCATCTACATAAACACATAACATTGTTATAGAAGTAGAATTATTTTGAATAAAAAGGAACTATCTGACCTTGATTGTGTGAAGCCATATGTAATTAACATGAAATTAGCTTTTGAAACCATTGTCTTGAGGCTTGTTTGAGACCATAGAGGCTTTTAAGCAACTTGCACACTCTGTTATCTTGACAATAGCCTGGAGGAGGTTGCATGTACACTTCCTCATCTAAATCTCCATGAAGGAATGCATTGTTAACATCTAACTAATGAATAAACCAATTTTGGGCAAAACAAGAATGACTAGAACCAATCTTACAGTGGTAAGTTTGGTGACTGGAGAAAATGTATCAAAGTAGTCCAATTCTTCCTCTTGTATGTAGCCTTTTGCCACTAAGCTTGATTTGTATCTTTCTATATGACCATCTGCCTTATACTTGACTTTGTATACCCACTTGCAACTTATACAATGTTTATTCAGTGGCAGCTCTGTCAATGCCCAAGTATTGTTTTTTCTAGGTCATTAATTTGACTTGCATGGCTTTCGCAATTCCAGGACCTTGCTTTCTTGAGCATATGTTTTTGGTTATGTGACTTGACTAATGGATGCTGTAAAAGCTTTGTGATTATCAGAAAGGTGTTCCACATACAGAAAATCTGCAATGTTGTATTGTCTGCCTTTGATAGAAGTATTTGCTATGGATGGAGGTAGCTTGCAGTCATAGACATGTAAATATTGAGGAGTCGACCTTGATCTATTTGATCTTCTAGGATTATGCAATATACCAGCTGAATGAGTAGCTGAGGGATCAACGGAGTTATCGGCTTGGGGATTATCTGAGTGCTGAGCAATATTATTAGATGGTGGAGCCTCGGTAGAGGCATCAATTGTACTGTATCATGACTTGTAGTATTTGTGGGGAGGATTGTATCTTGTAATTTGAACCTCAAGAATACTCTTGTGAGAAGAAAATGTAGAGAATCTATAGCCAAGTTTTGAATAAAAGGAGCAGAATTAACATCTACAATTTGAGTCAATAGTGAGTTATTTTTATGAAAAGGAAATATGTTTTCACAAAATTGAACATTTCTTGAAATGAAAATTTTGTCATGCTCCAAGTCATCATAAAGCTTGTATTCATTCTGACTAAAGGATACCCTATAAAAATACATTTGATAGCTCTAGGAGCAAATTTGTTTCTATTTGCGAGATAAAGAAGAGGCATAAGCCGCATACCAAATACTTTCAAATGGATATAATCTGGACATTTGTTAAATAACACTTCAAAATGTGACTTATTTTGGAGCACATTTGGTGTTGGTACTCAATTAATAATGTGGGTAGCAGTCATAATAGACTCATCCCAAAAGGAAATAAGTGCTTTGCATTGAAACATAATGGCTCGAGCCACTTGTAGAAAATGTTGGTGCTTTCGTTCAACCAACCCATTTTGTTGAGGTGTTTCCACACAACTAGTTTGATGCATTATACCATAAGATTGATAAAAATTAGGAAGAAGAAATTCAGAACTATTAAGCGATCTTAACATTTTGACTTTAGTATTAAAGCGAGTGTAAACAAGATTATAAAAAGCGAGTAAGTGTGACTTTGTATCGATTTATTCTTCATCATATAAACCCATGTGCACCTTGAGTAATCATCAACAATAGTAAAAAAATATCTAAAACCATTATGAGATAAAGTGGAAAAAGGACCCCATATATCACAATGTATTAGCTCAAAAACGAGTAGGAGTTCTTGTACTAGATTGAAAAGATAATTTCTTCTATTTTGAAAAATGACAAACATCACAAGAGTCAAATTGAGTACAAGTAGGTTTGATCTCGAGGTATAAAAGACATTCTTGAAGAAGATAAATGTCCTAATCTTGAGTGCCAAAGTAAAGTATCATTGTCTTTTGTTGAAGCGGAAGCGAAGAAATGGGAAGTAATGTGATAAAGGCCATTGTGTTCGTTAGCAAAACCAATCATCTTCAAAGTGCTCATGTCTGTAAAATACGGTGTGAAGACATAAAATGGACAATACGTTTTAAGATTTTGTAAGGTTACAAATTGATAAAAGATTGTAAGAAAAAGAAGGAACACAAAGTACATTGTGTAAGACCAAATTAGGAGAAAACTGAACCGAACCAATATGAGTTGCATAAGTGACATTACTATTAGGCAAATTAATAGGTATAGAAACTTGTTTTGGTTTATCAACATAAAATGAAGAATCATAAATCATATGATCACATTTGCTCAAAATATCTAAAATCCATTTAGAAATAGAAACAGAGAAACAACTAGAAATTGTACCTGAAGTTGTTGATGTTGCAACAATCGGCTGACTAGATTGTTGATGTATGGACCGTTGATTCTTAGCAAAATCCAAAAATTTCTCTACCATTTCACTTTTGAGGAGAAATGACAATGAGATTGGCGGAGGTTGAATCGGGAGCCTTCCTAGGGCCTTTCGGTTGGGAGGATACCCAACAATTTGAAAGCACTTATCAATTGTGTGGACAAAGTGTAACCACAATGAGAGCATTTGGGCTTTTTCTTATCCTTGTTGAACTACATCTTGTAGCCATTAGTCATCTTGCAAGCATTGCCATAAAATCCATAAGATTAATGAAGGTGGAACATTAGTAAGGTTCCTTTTAGTTTCTTCTTGCAACAAGAGTGTATATACTCTAGCAAGAGCAGGCAATGGAGAACTTAACAACAACTGACTTCTTATAGAAGCATAAGACTCATGAAGACCAATCAAGAATTTAATCTAGAATCATTATGTTGAATATCACTTAAAACTACTGACAAAATTGCAAGTGCAATTCCCACAAGAGCATCTAACAACGAGGCATGTGACTTACATATTCGTCCCAAAGAGCCTTGAATTGATTAAAGTATGAGGTAATAGGTAGTTACCTTGAGAAATCGAACTTAGAGATTTTTCGAAATAGAAAACTCGAGGGCCATCACTCTTGACATACCTTGTTTTCAATTCATCCCATTCCTCTTTAGTCGTGGCGAAATATAATAAGCTCTGTCTTATTTCTTTAGATATGGAATTAAGAATCCAAGAAAGTACTAAGTTGTTGGCCCGTTGCCAACAAGAAAACAACACAGTTGAAGAAGGAGATGGAGCTTGGAGAGATCCATCAATGAAAGCAGTTTTGTTCTTCACATTGAGGGCCATAGAGACCGCTCGACTCCAAGAGATGTAGTTATCACCTGTAAAAGGCTCGTACACAATAATGGCTCCAGGATTATCGCTTGGATGGAGATAGTAAGGAGACGCAAAGTCATCAACATGGTTAAGAGTACGAACAGGTCGAATTTCTTCTGTAGTCATGATAAAAGAACTCTGATCTTGAATGAGATATCAAGGAAAAATCTGAAAGAAAATGTTGTAGAGATCACAAAGAATCGAAGCGGATTTAGCGAAGATCTCCTGATACCATGTTAACTTCCCTGATCAAGATTCATTGATACAATAGAAATTGAGAAATGTAAACAGAGAGAAGAATCGTAGAGAGAATGGAGAGATTGTATATTGAAGAAGATGAAAATATTATCTGTTACATTGATTTGGAATGTATCAACTTTGCTCTCTATATATATAGCAGCTGAGATTTACATAACTAATATAACAAGCTAACTGTTTGTCATAACAGATTTAACTAACTAGTGCTTTGTTGATCTTTACATCTTTGTTATCTGTTTAATATTTATCATGAAAAGTTATTTCCCATGGCTAAGACATTTTTAGTAGGTTTAGAAATGAATCATGATATTGCTTTTCCTTTTCTCTTATGGCAGGAAGAGTACTCGATGTGTATTTGTTGGCAAAACAGCGGGATGGAGTCCCATGATAAAAAGTCGATCCTTTTAGAAGGTATATATAATACTTATTTAATTTACTCTTATTGAAATAATTTTTATTCTTTTAGTATTAGTTTTAGTATTTTTGTACTTGAAACTCAATTTTAATTTATTTTTAACTTGAAAAATATTTAAAAACTTAATTAATCTAAATTTTCAAAAACAAATCTAAAATAATAAATAACTATAATAAATAGAAAAACTGCTATATATTAAATTGATTGAGTTAAAAAAAGTGTTTTTGATTCCATGTAAATAAATTGAACTTTTTCAATAAACATGAATTGATATATTTATGAAAATTTGATCAAGATACATTATATCCATATGTGAATGTATGTTAATTTAATATAATAATATATGCTTTTTTTGCCAAATAATTTGACTTATTGAATTTTTTTTTTTAATTACTGATGTGTGTGTGTGTGTGGACACCACTATATACTTACTTGTTTGATTTAGGTTAAACAAGCTAACATATTTTATATTCAAATGATTAAAATACATTTCTTAATGTTTAATAATTTTCCCTCATTATATTATTCTTTTTTAAAATTTTAATTTCTTAAACTACATTTACTTTTAAAGAATTATAACTGAAAATTTTATTAATTGAAAATATATGAAATTTTATTAATGGTGAAATAAACAAATTATATATATATATATATATATATATATTTACAACTCATTACATAAAGGGGATAATCTTTTCAAACGATCATATTCAAGGGTATATAGTACATTTGTTAGTTCTTGTGATTTTTATGCCCGTATATAATTTAGTGGTCATTTATATATTTTTTACCAAAAAAATAATTGTTTAAATTAAAATACAAGATATGTTTAAATTAGAATAAAAAATATTTTGGGATTACGAAGCTTTATTAACTTTTTTATAGTAACTTATATAGTCTTGAAGCTTGTACATTCAAATCTAGATTCCATTAATAATTTAGTTCTTTTAAATATATATTCTTTTGATTGAAGTTATTCAATTAATATGATAATATAAACTTAAACTTGAATTACAAGAAGCAAACATATTGGAATTAATACAAAAGGACTTATACTCAAATAAAAGAATAAAATAATAATTTTAAATTAAAATTAACTTTCAACTGAGCTTTATTTTAAAATTAATGAGAAGAATCTTAAAAATTATTTTTAACATAGAGGTATAAAAGACTTGAGGACATAAAAGAAATATTTATTATTATTATATATTTTTGCGGCGAAGTAAAAACACATCTGAATTTTTGGGAGAAATCGATTCAAACTATATATGAAACCGATAATAAAAATATAAAGGGGGAAGACAAGGGAGAAAATACCTTTGAAACCAAAGAGAATGAACTTTGGAGAATCCTTTGAACCCTTTGGGATCCCTTTCGAACCGCCCGATGAGGAATTTTCGGAACCCCTCGAACCCTTTCAAAGAATTTTGGTGAACCTTTGAAACAGAGAGAATGGAGAGGCGTCAACAAATCTGAAAAATAAAAGAGGGTCCAATAAAATCTTTCAAAGGTTTTGGGTGAACTGCGAAAAATGGAAGAGAAACTAAAAAATCTGTGAAGTGGCCGAAATTTTGGAGAATAAACCCTTGTAAAATCTGTGAAAAATAAAAGAGGGTCAAAAGAGTGGTGAAGTGATAAAATCTTTGGGATGAGATATGTTGTTTCGCTAAAAATTAGAAATTTTCCTTTAAACATTGGTTATAAATTACCAAAATAATGCTTTGACTTATCTAATTAATTATGATATTACTCAAATACCCTTCAGTATACCAAAACAACACCTACATAAAAAAAGACCAAGATACATCTAGACCATCCAAACAATAGATCAATCGTCCATTTGTCCCTACATTCTTACCGGGGACCCCGGACTCATTGGATGAGTTAAAAAGTTATGTTTTTAATAATTATGAGCATGTATAAAATATAAGAACTAAACACTTGCGTAAAAAACATGGTATCAAAAGTTATTCCATTAGTTTTATATAGTTTATTTTACAATGATGGTTATACCCTTTACCTTTTACATTCCACTTTAGATTAAATTTTACTTATTTTTTCATGATGTATTCATTTGATTAAATATTTTTTTATAATTATGATAATAATAAATTAAGATTTAACAACAATATATATGTAAAACAAAAGGTCTCTTGTGAGACCAACTCATGGATCTCTATCCGTGAGACGTGTCGGTTCGGATCTAGTCAATATAAAATCTGCAGGTCAACAACGGATCCGCAGTTAACAAAAAGTCAACAGTCTGCCAAAATTCGCGCGGTAGTACTTTTTGAGAAAAAAAAAGTAATATTTTTTAGGCAAATAATACTTTTGAGTGAAGAAGTAATACTTTTGATTAAAAAATGATACAATATGTTAAATATGGTGCTGAACTGAGACCTTTATATATATGTAAATGTAATCATTCAATTGAGGGTGGATCAGGGCTCCAATGAGCAAAATGTGATCGTGGATCTGACAAGAGAAGTAGAAAATCACATTCAACTATAGAGAAGAAGCGAATGGCTCGCGAGAGCGTGATACACCATTACTAGAGATTTTAAGTTTCCAATACGAATATTTTTTTTATTCTCTTGGAATTTTGGTTTTGCCACGAAATGAATGGAAAATAAGAAGAAATACAGAGAAAAACGAAGGAGAAGACGAAGGGGAAAAAAGAAGAAAAAAGAGAAAAAAAAATATCGCTGAAAACTGCCATTGAAAAGTATTATATTTTAACTGAAAAGCATTATAGTTGTAAGTAAAAAGTATTACAAATTTGAATTGAAAAGTATTAGATTTTGAACTGAAAAATATTAGAGTTTTAAGTAAAAAGTATTACATGTTGAACTTAAAAACATTATAATTTTAAATGAAAAGTAAGACAGTTTAAGAGAAATTTATTACATGTTGAACTACAAAATATACATATTGAATTAATAAGTATTAGAGTTTTAAATAAAAAATATTACACATTTAAGTGGGAAAGTATTACATGTATTATTAAATATTTAAGTGAAAAATATTATTTGAAATAATATTAATTGTTGAACTATAAAATATCAATCATTTTCAGTACTATTTTTAACAATGAATATCAATTTTTGTGTCAAAGTATTACATGTTTCTAATTAAAGTATTACTTAATTGCTCAAAAATATTACTTGTCTTAAAAGTATTACCTCTTTCTCAAAAAGTATTTAACGAATATTTTTGGCGGACAATTGACTTTTTGTTGACCCACGCCTTGTTGACCCGCTGATTTTTTACTGGATTGACCGACCCGATTCATCTCACGGATAGAGATTCGTGAGACATTAATCCTATATAAGTTTTTGTCTTATAAAAATATTTATACATATACTTGAAATTAATGAAACGATACTTTAAAACTTATTTTTAGTTTGGAGTTTTAAGAATGTAAGTAAGAAGAATAAGAGAATATTTCATTTATTCTGAATGTATTTCTTATCTCTTTTTTTTTTTATTAAGTCTCATCTATAGGTTGAAAGTTATTTTTTTCATTAAGAAGAATGACAATGCAAGTTTAGAAAAATATTTTAAAATCTAAAAGAAGACGTTAAAATCATTTTTTCCTCTTAAGTGTTAACTTCAATATCCCTTTTTAGTGTATATTGTAATATCAATTTTATCTATTATTAATTATATAGCTATATGGGGGCATATTGTTGAAGTATTCTAAAAATAAGTTAACAATAGTAGAATTCATTTCAGCAAAATAAAAAATAGTACAAAACATAAAGAAATTTAAAAGAAATTAGAGTTTAAAAAAGTACATATGTTGTAATATTTGTAAGTGGACTTGTAAACAAAACAAGAAGTCCATTTCACATTTTCTTTTATATCTCATCTACAAACACTATCAAATTTACCAAACACTTTACATTACACATAAGCACTTTTTGAAAAAGACCATATGAAAAAGTCCATTTCATAAATGCACTTTAATTACCAAAGTGTTCCCACATATGCACTATATATTTCAACTTATATTTGCCATTATATTTCTTTATTGGGAAAAGTGGGAGAGGAATAGGGGAAAAAATGAGCAAGTGAAGCAACTAAATATATAAGATTAACTTTTATATGTTCTTTGATTTTAAATGGTAATTACTAAGTGCAAGATTGGGAGTACTTTTGGAATAGAAGTCCATCTATGAAATGTAGTTCAATATGGAATTTTTTTAAAAAAAAAAGTTGCTTGAGTTTTGTTAGGTGATTGGTGGAAATGCATTTTTATCGTCTATCTAGCAGAAGTACAGTAAATGAAATTCAAAAGCCATAAATTAGTACTTTTCTAAATTGACTCGTGGAAAAATGATTTTATAGTCGATTTCAATATAACCACCAAATATATTTTTTTCTAAATGAAATTCTATACCTAAAAGTCCATTTAAAATGGGTTCCCAAATATACATTAAAAGTATCACAATATTGTGCTTAATTTTGGTAAAAAAAAAAACAATTCAGTTTATTTTACGTGTTTGATTAATGTAAAATTTTTATCAAATTTTGAAAAAAGATTACTCGATTTGATCATCTATAAGCCCAACATAAAGAAAACTCACGAAGTCAAATACGAAAAAGTTTTCCAACCATCAAAATCGACAAGAGAATGATTAATGCAATCATAACTATAAAATTGTTTAGTTATATTACTATTCAAGTTTTCAAATATCTAGCAGGTAGTTCTTCCAAAAGAAATTTAATCATTCAAAATTATCTATAATAAAATATTTTACTATAACTCAAAATTTTTGTTTTAATTAGTTATTTGTTTGGTTTTTATTATTTATTTATAATACACCATACATTTACATTAATCTTTCAATAAAATTAGTAAATAATTTTAATAAAGTTATATGAATCACGTGCAATGCACATGCGTATTACTAGTATAACTAAAAATGTAATCATCACATTTTGCAAAAGAATATAAACAGTAGGATAGATGTGAATTGTTTTATGCGCTTTGTGGCAAAATCCACTCATGTACCATAGTGATGTTAGTTTAATCAAAGACCAAAACAATATCACAACACATAAATGTGTACCTAAGTGGACTTGTAAACAAAACAAGAAGCTTTTACAAACTTATATTGAAACTCTCAAATATCAACCCAAAACGCAATTGAAAAACTTATCAGTCCACCAATCACAAAAAACATTAGTCCATCCATCAAAGAAACATCAGACTTGGTGGCAAAGCTCACCATCGAATGCCATGTCCAAGCACATTGACCACACAAGGCTCCACCAGGAATCGCCGTCATCATACCCAAGGCAGCATTAAGCTCCATAAAAGTAATCGTGGCAAAACCATAACCACCCTATAAATTCTGAATGTATGCAACATTTTCCATAGCACCAAATTGTTTGAAGAATGTCGAAATCCTACTAAAGTTTAATCCCATTCCATATTGTGAAGTGTGAAACCAATGCCCAATTCTTACTCTCCAATATATACGTATTCAAAATTCTAACATATCTTTACTGTGAGTTATTTATAAATTATATATTTGGAATAGGAGATATTTTCTTAGTAGGAAGATAAGACATTTGTTTTTCAATTTTGGCTTAACAACCCTTATATATAACAAGACAACTCTCTAATCAACGACTAGAATTTTTTTGATCTAACAGCTACATTTCATTTACTAGAATAATCTAACAAAATATATAATACTTTAAAATTTTGTACAACTTTTCTTCTCCAAATAAATTCACTAGAGTATTATATATTTTGTTAGACTATCCTAATGAATGAAATATAGTTGTTAGATCAAATAAATACTAGTCATTAATTAGAGAGTTGTCTTAGTAAAAAGATTGCGAAGCCAAAATTTAAAAGAATCAAGAAAACGCCTTCTGATTCTATTAAGAAAATGTCTCTTATTCCAAATATATAATATTTAAATAACTCAACAAAAAAGATATGTTAGAATTTTGAATATGGATATTTAAATTAATTCGTATATATTAAAATATATTCCAAATAAGAATAAAAGGGATTTGAATTTTGAATACGGATATTTGAATTGATTATTATGAATAAGGAGTAGGAGTGGTATTTGGTTTGACCAACGCTTTTTTACAAACCAGCGTATTTTTTTAAAAAATGATTATTGGTGTAGGTACCATTGTAGTTGGCGCCTATTTTGAACAGCATTTTTGGTTTCGCTTTTTTGTTTCCACTACATTGGATGGTGGACATGCCGGATAAATATGGCTTCACTTCGTCTCTAATCTTTAGGTCTAGTTTATCTATTTGTAGAAATTGGTCAAAATAGTCATTTCCAAAATGTAAAGATAAAAAATAGTCATTTTTTGTAAACACATCTTTTTTGGCCATTTTAGGGTGTAAAATGATATTAATACCCTTCTAGCTTGTTTGTTTGATATTTGGATTATTTCTCTCTCTCTCTCTCTCTCTCTCTCTCTCTCTCTCTCTCTCTCTCTCTCTCTCTCTCTCTCTCTCTCTCTTTCACTTATCTCTATGTATCTTCTTACTCTTTTTTTCAAGCTTTTTTAAAAAATTGAATCTGTATTTTTCATTTTTAAATATGCAATATGAGTGTTGAATTATAGATATCGAAAAGAGGATTAATTTGATATATTATACATGCAAAACGAATTTAAAACAAAAAAGTTATTTGAATTCAAAGTTTTTTAGAGAAAAAAACAAAATAACTGGGTTATAATAAGTGAGAGAATTGGATGTCGAGTCACAGTAACTCGACGCTACAATGTCATGCTATAAATGTCATGCTCAAGTGTCATCAGAACTCGACGCTACAATGACATTCTACAATGTCAAGTCATCGTGAACTTCGACGCCGCATTGCCATGCTACAAGAAATGTCGAATTACAGAACTCAACGCTTCTGATGACATGCTACGATGTCAAGTCATCAGAACTCGACGCGACGACAGTGTTGTGCTCTGATGTTGGTCTACGATGTCGGCGCTACTGATGTCTTTTGGTACAAGTAAATTGACTCAAAGACAAAATGGGTTTTTCACACCCCATAATAGCTTAAAAAGATGTGTTTGATAAAAATATCTAAAAGACATCTTGATTTGATGGAAATGGCTAAAAAAAACCACTTTTTCCTTTTTTGAATGACCATTTTTATTTTATTTTATTACATTAAAAGAACAAGGACCATTTCTTTCTAAATCCAAAATACGGGCAAGTTAAAGCTAATTAAACTCCCTCGTTTGATTAAAATATTAGGCAATGATGATCTACTTTTATTTTTGGGTACGATTCTAAATTTGTCGCCAATACCCAAACCCACAAATCCAATACCCAAGATCCTAAACCCGGTATGCTAATAACCACAAAAACATAATGTGATATGGAGAGGGAGAAGCTGAACGACTAACTGAAGAAAGTTGCTTTTGTTGCCCTTTATACCTCCAATAGTTCAAGTGGAATCGTCGTCGTTAGGCCATGAGAAATCACTACCATTGATTTCACTTTACCGAAAAGATATTACCTGCAACTTCGCTACCGTCGGAATTTTGGGGGCCTACCACCTGGATCTTGCGCCGGCGAGCTTAATAACTAATGATTAGGTCACCTGCAGATTGTTTCTCCTTTAGCCATGACGGCCGGTCGAAGAAGAGTGCGATCATATTTTGGGAATTTAAAAAAATAGATAAAAAATAATTAGCATGGATTTATTGTTTTGATACGTACGTCATATATATCTTCTCTGTTTTTATATCCCTAAAAATATATTAATACGACGATGGTGGTGATTCTTCTTTGTTTCCCTTGCTGCACAGGATTGGAGAGGAGAAAGGGAATAATTGGAGAAGAAGCAAGAAGGTAAAAGGCTTTGATTTTTCTGGATAAAAAAAGTATTAGTTTTCATATTGCTTCTCTTCATGCCACGATCTTTTTCAGATTATTTACTTCATTTTTATGTGAACCTTCTAATATCGGCTTCATTTCACTTCATTGTATGCCTCACCACATCACGACGTTCTTATGCACTTCAATGTGCACTTCATTTTCCTCTTCACTTCATTGTTCTCTTCACTTCATGGTGCACGTCACGCCATGGTGCACTTCATTGTAGACCTAGGTTATTGCCTTATGGCCTCATTGCATTGTACTTACTCATTGATAAGTGATATTCAAGATCAATGAATATGACTTCATTTTTCAAAAGTGCAATGTGCATTCAAAGAAAAATTGCATTCAAATGGAAACAATTTATGATGGAAACGAGTTACTTACAATATAAGGCAAAATTGTTTTTTTGGTCAGTTAAGTTGGCTCAATTTCGCTTTTAGTCCTTTAATTTTTATGGGTTGCGTTTGGCAAACACTAACTTTTGTAAACCCGCACATTTAGTCCGATTTCAAAATTTGGGGATATCTTATCCCTAAAATATCGAGTTGGGTCATTTTTTCATGAAATGATCATTTTGTCTCCTTTTTTGGATGGAAACCTTGGTCATGTGCATATCACATGACTTGTGTAATATCTCAATAAAATTAACTAATAAAAATAAATATAAGATTAAATTAAATTAAAGAAAAAATGTGAACATATATTTATAATTTTATATAAAGTTGACAAATATAAAATATATGTTGGACTTTTTTTAATTTTTTAAATAAAATAATCGAACATATATTTATAATTGTCAATTATAAATAAAATTAAAAAAATGAAAATAAAATAGAAAAACATGTATTTACAATTTTCAACTATATATAAAAATTAAAAAAATTGAAACAAAAAAAACATATATATATATATATATATAATTTTCAACTGTAAATTGAAATTAAAGAAAATAGAAATAGAAGAAATAGAAAAACCAAAAGAAAAAGAAAATAATGTACTTTTTTGTTTTTCTACTTTTCCTTAATTTTTATTTAAAGTTAAAAAATATAAAATATATGTTCGAATTTTTTTTTAATTTAATTTAAAGAAAATAATATGAACATATATTTATAATTTTCAACTGTAAATAAAACTAAAAAAAATAAAATAAAAAACAAACAGAAATATGCATTTACAATTTTTAACTATATGTAAAAATAAAAAAAAGAAAATAAATTAATATTATTTTTATTTTCTATTTTTATTTAATTTTTATTTAATGTTGAAAAATATAAAAATATATATTCGACCATTTTATTTAATTTAATTTAAGTTTTTTTATTTCTTTTTTATTTAATTATTATTATTTTTCTATTTTTTCTTTAATTTTAATTTTCCAAAAAGAGGCAAAATAGTCCTTTCAAGGAAAAATGGCCAAACTCAGCATTTTAGGGATAAGATATCCCAAAAATTTTGAAATCGGACTAAATGTGCGGGTTTAGAAAAATTAATGTTTGTCAAACGCGCGGCATTCATAAAAATTAAAGGACTAAAAGTTTAAATCGAGCCAACTTAACGGACCAAAAAAGCAATTTTGCCTACAATATAACGATGCTTCCACGCAGCGATTTACGCCAGAATTTTGGGTAGGGGTCCAACTAATATTAATATAAAAAAAGAGTCCGTCGAATTTTTGGTCACTTCAACATAATAAAAATGGTTTTAACCATGTTTTTTTAACTATGGAGTTCAAATTTTTCTTTTGTCTTTTTGTCATTTCTAGGGACCGGTCCACGATATGGTACCGAAAAATATCTTCGCATCTATTTTTGAAATATAATTAAGTACATCATCTGAGAACACAAGAAGGGTATGACGGTGTCAAAATAACTAAAAAAATATTTTCAAAAAATATGACTATTTTTCATTTTTACAAAACATAAGTGGACAATTGTCCACTACCACATATAAAAATAGAAAACAATACATCAAATTTAAAATAAGTAGAAGTTTTGATTAAGTCATTGTATTAATTCAATTACATCTTAATATTCAACAATAAATAACAAAATACAATTACATCAATATACCAAAAAGGACAAATAGAGGCACAAGAGAATAATGCAAAAAATCAAGTTAATGTTTATGACGGAGCTTAAATAATGTACAAAAGTTTAAGAAAGGGAAAAATGATCAAGACTCATATTTTTCAAGATTCAAAAATGAAAGTAGGAAAGAGGAATGTAATATAATTGAAGACCTTTTTTCCCATTTATCTATTTTTTTATTTTTTTTTTAAATTAAAATGTGAATTGACCAATATACCCCTATTTTATATTTCAAAATTTGAGGGGGGCCAAGTGCCCCCCTTGGCCCTCACATGGCTTCGTCCATGCTTCCACGTATGAACTTCTCAGGTTGTGCATATTCCGAGTGTCACGCCCCAAACGGAACGCGACTAGTATCCACAACTTAAATACAATAACCAAACAGTCCAGACAAATATCAACGAGAACCCAATGAAACAGAGTCTAAATAGCAGCGGAAAATAAAATAACAAGTACAATTACAACTTACAGTCTACAATCCATAATCCATATTACATCCCGACAATCAACCAAATATAGCAACTTAAAGTCAATGGGTCATACGCCCTTCAGTTACAAACCGGAATGGAAAGAAATACAATAGTCCAACAATAACACAAGAAAAGAGTCCAATCAACAACAAGAAGAAGTAGGATATTGGGACAAAAGCAGTTTTAAAAGAAATATGTGTAAGTCCTTTAACTTTTGAAAATATCATTTTTGTCCCATTTTGAAATAATTGCCTTTAAGGCTTTTAGGGGTTCAATTGTTATGAAATTTGAACCTTGGGTCCAAAATATAATTATGTTATAGTTAATTTAGTATTTCCAGGTGCATGGGCTGCATAAGTCCTGGAAATTTCATTTGGGTCCTCAAGTTTAGTATTTTACACATTAGTCCCTCAATTTTTTGTAAAATTACTTTCCAAGCCCTAAACACTTGGATTTTTGGAATACTTTTAAAATATGTAATTCCCAGTACCTTAAGAGTAAAAATTTCAAATTTTAAAGTTTAGGTCTGGTGCAGTTTTAAAATTGCAAAGTAGCCCTTAAACTTTCAAAATTTTACAATCTAGTCCTTGGGCTTTTAAAGGTTGATTTTATTTATCTTAAAACTCTTAAAACTTTATTAAAATGTCCAAAAGTCATTTTTGAACCTGAGTACAGTCCCAAAATTCGAAATTTGCAGAGGGGTCCTTTAACTTTCATTTTCTTGCAATTTAGTCCACCAACTTTCCATTTTTATATTTTTAAGTCCAAAATTAAAATTTAATCAATTATGCTCGACTTTTCCAGGTTATAAGGCATCCAAACATGGATTTTAAAGATCATACACATGCATGTCCAATACATACAAGAAATCATCAAATAAAACATTAAATTGCACATGCATGCACCTAAAATTCAATAAATAGCAAATTTGAGCAACTCTTGAGAATTTTCATGACTTGATACATAAAATTGACATGCAATACATAGATTATATATATCTCAAGGCTCATGATCAAGTTTTCTATATGCATTTTAATAAAACACCTAATAGTTGGAAAATATTTTTCCACCCACCTTAAAATTGGAAATTGTGAAATAAAAGGATAAATCTCACAATTTTTGGATGAGGATTCTTAGGTCAGCCCCTAAGTCAAGAAATATCAAAAATTTGAAGTTAGAAAAATAAAAGAAAAATTAAAGAGAAAAGAATGAGATAAGGAAATGAGAAGGACTACACTTTACCTTGTGTAGTAGGTGTTTGGAGACTAGTTGAAGCTTAAAAATTGGAGATTTTGGTTCAAGTCCAAAATCACCTAAGGTCAGCCCCTATTTCTCAAAAATGAAAAAGGGGTGTAAAAATTTGAAAAAAATAGAAAGAATAGGAAAGAAGGGGTCTAGTACTCAATTCTTACCTTGTAGTCCAAATTCCTCTACTAGTTCTTCTTCAAGTTTGAAGTCCTTCTTCAAAATGATGTCAAGCTCTAATCTTCAAAGTCTTCTAAATGTACCTCCAAATCAAATTCAAACTTAAGTTAAGAAGGTGGAAGAGATGAACTTTGTGATATCAAAAATGGATTGGAGATAAAATTTCTTACCTTGTGGGGGGGTGTTCGACTTTTTTGAAGAAATAGGGGGAAAATCTTGAAAATTTCTAAGTGTTGAAGAAGAAGTAAGAAGAAAGAGCAGAGAGAAGTTGGGAGTTTAGAGAGAAGGAGGAGGATTTTGTGTATGAGATGAATGTGTTAGTGATAAAATGAAATGAAATTTTTGGCACAAAATGGCCATATGGCCGTCCACTTTGATGAGAGAGGGGGGAGGAATTTTGTTCAAATTGTGTCTTGCATTTTGCCTCATGCATAGGAGACAATTTGAAGGTCAAAGGTATGGGCAAGACTTGGTTTGAATGGAATGTTGGAAGACTTCCAACATGTTGGCAAAAATATTATTAAAGAAGTAATATAAGAGATGATGTGTATAATGTTTGAATTAATGGTATAATTATACACAAGATGACTAATATAAGGTGTAGGTGTACAAGAGTTGGATGATATTTTTACTCCAAAAATATACATGTTGGCCAAATCACTATAAGGGCATTATGGTAATTCTATATATTTTTTTGTCCCAAATTTGATGATAATAGATGAAATATATCAATCTCCAAAATAATTAGTGATTTTCTTGATCACTTGTAAGTCTCATGATCACTTAATCTAAATCAAAACCTTAATTCTATAAGGTAAAAGTCTCTAAAATAAATAGTCTCTTAAAATTCTAAGGTGACTAATAAATACAAAAATAGTAATAATGATCAACCAAGTGATCATAAATGCAAAATAGAATTAATGATGATCATGATCACAAGTAATTAAGTAAAATGAAATAAAATACAAAATATATATTTTATTAATAATTACCCGTCAAAATGACGCGGTAAAATAGTCGATCAAATGTATAAACGACAATAAGGATCAATTATAAGCTCGGAAAAATCGGGGCTTCATATCCTCCTTTCTTAAAAGAATTTGGTCCCCAAATTCTCTTCTTAATAGTTCGGATATTGATTCCTTATGTCTTCTTCCATCTCCCACGTTGCGTCTTCGCCGTCTCGGTTGTGGTTCGCCACACAACTTTAACCATCGGAATTTCTCTCTTACGCAATCGTCGATCTGGCCGATCAATGATCCGGATCGGCCTCTCGGTGTAGGATAGGTTTTCCGATAGAGGAGGAGTATCTCGAGTGATGATATGCTCGGGATCTGGTTGATACTTCTTCAGTCTCGACACGTGGAATACATCGTGCATTCCCGCATATGGTGCTGGTAACTCGAGTCGGTAGGCTAACTTCCCGATCCTTTGTAAAATCTTGTAAGGTCCAACATATCTCGGACTCAACTTGCCTCCTTTTATTCGGATTGATCAATCCTTTCCGTGGTGAGAGTCTGAGAAATACTTCATCACCGACTTCAAATTCCAAATCCTTTCTTCTCTTGTCCGCGTAACTCTTTTGGCGGCTCTGAGTTGTGCGAATCCGCTCCTTGATCAGCTTGACCTTCTCCATGGCCTCCTGAACTAAGTCGACCTTTGGAATCGAGGGCGACTTTCGTTTCTCTTTCGGAGTCCATTGGTCACCAATCTCCCAGTGTAGTGGGGATCTACATTTTCGCCCATATAATGCCTCGTAGGGTGCCATCCCAATCGTGACCTGATAACTATTATTGTAGGCGAACTCGGCTAATGGTAAGTGTGAATCCCAACTTCCTTGAAAATCCAATGTGCAAGCTCGTAGCATATCTTCAAGGGTTTGAATTGTTCGCTCAGACTGTCCATCGGTTTGTGGATGTCTTTGATGTCTTTGAAACTTAGCGAGGCACCCAATTCCTTGTGCAAGCACTTCCAAAACTGGAGACAAACCTCGGGTATCTGCCGGATACTATGTCGATCGGTACTCCATGCGTCGAATGATTTCTGATACAAATGTGCAAGTTTCTGCAAGCTATCAGTTTTCTTGATGGGTAAGAAGTGTGCAGATTTTGTGAGTCGGTCTACAACTACCCAAATAGCATCATGGCCTCCTCTGGTCTTTGGTAGATCCGTCACGAAGTCCATTGTTATGTGTTCCCATTTCCACTCGGGAATTCTCAACGGTTGTAGTAAACCAGATGGTCGTTGGTGTTCTGCTTTTACTCGTTGACAAGTCAAACATCTCGCAACGAATTCTGCTACTTGGTTCTTCATGTTTACCCACCAATAACTCCGTTTCAAATCCTTATACATCTTGTTTCTCCAGGATGTATAGTGTATTTTGAACGTTGTGCCTCTGCTAGATTTTATTCCTAATCGCTCGTCATTCGGTACACACACTCGATTCCGGAATCTGATAACTCCATCTTCGTGTACCGAGAATTCTGATCTTTCTCCTTTAAGTATCTTCTCCTTCAGTTTTTGAAGATGTGTATCTTTCTCTTGTGCTTCTTTGATCTCTTTCAGCAGATTGGGTGTAACTGAAATGTTAGCACATGAAATCTGAGTATTGGTTCTCGTCAGATTCCAATTGCTCAGCTCTTCTAATGATTCCCACTCTCGAATCATAAGTCTAGCTAAGCTCGCCTTTCTGCTTAGAGCGTCCGCTACGACGTTAGCTTTCCCGGGATGGTATTGAATATCAAAGTGATAGTCCTCAATCAACTCCATCCATCTTCGTTGCCTCGCATTGAGATCTTTCGGGAGAATAGGTACTTCAAGCTCTTATGGTCCGTGAAAAGCGTGAATGTTGCTCCGTAGAGATAGTGTCTCCATTTCTTTAACGCGAACACTATCATTTGCCGGTTCCAAGTCATGCGTTGGATAATTGGCCTCATACGGCTTGAGCTTTGTGATGCATAAGCGATAACTTTTCCTTCCCGCATGAGCACTTTGCTCCTAGTCTTTCCTTTGAGGCATCATCAGAGACGACAAAGTTTTCGGTTCCCTTTGGAAGGGCTAAGACCGGAGCGTAGTAAGTCGTTTCTTGACTCTTGAAACTCGCTCGCACTTGTCGTTCCACTCAAACTTGACTTGCTTCGGGTTAGTCGAGTGAGTGATCCGCTATCTTGGAGAAGTCCTAGATAAATCTTCGATAATATCCAGCTAGTCTAGGAAACTCCTCGATTTCCGTTCTGCACTCGGGTTGTTTCCATTCAACCTTTGTCTGTACCTTCAAAGGATCTTGCAATCCCGATCTTGGGATACTATATGTCCCAAGAATGCGACTTCACTAAGCCAAAATTCGCACTTGCTGAATTTAGCATACATCTTATGTTCTCGTAGTGTCCTAAGACGATTTTAGGATGACGTTCGTGCTCTTCTCTAGACTTAGAGTATACGAGTATGTCATCAATGAATATCACCACGAATTGATCCAAATAAGGTTGGAAGACTCGATGCATCAGGTCCATAAATGTTCTGGTGCATTCGTCAAACCAAAGGCATTACTACAAACTCGTAGTGTCCATATCGGGTTTGAAATGCGATTTTGAAATGTCTCCTTCGCGGATCTTGATTGATAATATCCTTGTGTAAGTCAAACTTCGAGTACACCATTGCTCCTTGAAGTTGATCAAATAGTTCGCCTATCCTCGGAGGGGATATTTGTTCTTGATGGTCATGCTATTAAGACCACGATAATCTATACATAGTCTTAATGTGCCATCTTTCTTTTTGACGAACAAAGACAGTGCTCCCCACGGAGACGCACTCGGTCGAGATAAATCCCACATCCATCAGTTTCTGTAATTGCGTTTTCAGCTCTTGTAACTCAAGAGGAGCCATTCTATACGGTGTTCTGGCAATCGAGGCAGTCCCTGGTAACACCTCGATGGTGAACTCGACTTACCTATCTGGAGGGATAGTGGTGAGTTCTTGTGGAAATACATCTGTATATTCTGATACTATAGGTACTTGGTTGATTTGTGCCTCAACCTTGGGTTTGTTAATTACAAACGCCAAGTACCCTTGAGCCCCTCTAGTGATCGCTTCCTCGCTTTCATTCATTGAAATGATTGGGGCAATATTAACTCGTGCCCTTCTCGAAATTTCCCTTCGGGTTTTTCGGTTCACATAGCTTAATGGACTTGTTATGATAGTCCATTTGTGCATGGTGTGCAGATAACAGATTCATCCCCAATATCATGTTGTATTCGGAGATAGGTAATAGGATTAAATCGGCAGGAAAGTTTATCTCAGCAATCTTAACTTCGCATGCATTATAGATAATATATGTTATCTGACTTGCACCCATAGAAGTTGACACTTCTAGACATATAGGCATATGTTCCATGCATGCATGCAGTTTGTGTACAAAATGCGGTGCAACAAATGAATGCGTTGATCCAGGGTCGAACAATATTTTAGCGTAGTGGTTAGATACTAGAAGCGTACCTTCCACCACATATGTTGCCTCCGGAGCCTCCTGTCCGGCTAGTGCAAATGCTCGAGCGGGCATCCTTGCCCGATTACCCTGGCTATTTCCCGGCTTCTGTGGCTGCGTCTGTTTGGTTCGGTCATCGTACTTCGGGCAATCTTGCAGCTGGTGCTCATTACTACCACAACGCAAACACCTTCCTTGTTTACGCCAATAGTCATTGGCAGTATGTCCCGGTTTCTGACAATGTGCACACACTTGACCCGACTTTTCTTTATCTTGGTCTCTTTCCCTTATCTCTGTCTTATTAATGGTCCCTTCAAACTTAGCGGGCGGTTTAGATGGTGTCCCCACATTGTCCTCTCTTAAGATCGTTTCGATGGCCTATTCTGCTGAATCATGCCCAATATGGTTGCCCCGACTCAATGCGGAGAGCCGCTTTACCGCGGTTGAGTAGGTTGTCATTCAACGATCAATAGTTGTTTTCGAAGTTCGGTTTCAATCCTCGAGTGAACTTGTAAAGCTTATCCTCTTGATGATCGATTGTCCCAAGAGCATACTTGGACAATCGGTGAAATTCGGACTCGATCGAGCTACAAATCAGGTTCCTTTGCCTCAATCTGTGAAATTCATCTCGCGCGCTTCTTTCACAACATGTGGAATGTCTTGTTCATTGAACTCGGCCAAGATATTTCCCCATGTTCGACTACCCGGTCATGTTCCCATCTCCTTTCAATCGCCCTCCACCACTCTCTAGTAGCCGATTCCGCATTTAAATATGGCGAGTGTGACTTTTCATTGCCTCTGCGTATTGGAGAGCATTGAAGATATTCTCCAATTTCTCTACCCATTCTTTTGCCTTCAAATCGTCCGGTTCTCCTAAGAAGGCTGGTGGGTCGAACCACGTAAATCGCTCCAACGTGCGATCGTTCGCCTCTCTGGCGGGTTCGGGAGCACGGGGTTGAGGCTCGCCTATTGTCTCATGAAAACTAGTATTTGTTGTAAGGCTTGTGCGGTCAAATTGTCTCCTGCAGCAGTGGAGGAGGTGGTGGTAATTCAGAGAGGGTACCCGGTCCCCGGGTACATCATCAACCCTCGTGGAACGCGATGAGGTCTCCCACGCCCTTGATGTTCGGCCATTCTCGTATCTTGAAGCGTTAGTTGCGATTCATGAGTAAATGAATACAATAATTATTTGCGTAAAGCAAGTGATATCGCAGGAAAGTAACAACAAATAGAAGGTACCTAATAAATAGCAAAAGACATATCCATTAATGTAAAACTTGAATACACCCATAGTACAACAAAGAGAATATCGAGTCAAGATACATCGGAACCAAAATATATGAGAATCTAGTACAAATAAAGGTAAGGTACAACACTCGGAATACACGACTACAACAATGTAAGTACAAACCGACAATCGCTAACTAATCGGTGAGATCGCCATCATCGCCGCCGCAGCCTATGTCCATAATCGGGCCGGGTCAGCCGAGGTGGCGCTCAACCTCGGGCCAATCCATGAAGTCCAACCTTTGCTCGAATCCCCGAGCCTCATCAAGTAGCAGAGCAGCCTCAAGTGCCTCGGGCTCTCCAATGTCGATCGGATCCTCCTCGGGATCCTCCTCGGGATCCTCCTCAGGATCCTCCTCGGCCAGTACGGGCTCCACCTCGGGTGGTGGCAATGGTTGGGCATTAGCCGCCAAAGCGAGCCTCCCGGTGCTGCGTCTCTCGAGCTAGGGCCTGTGTAAGGTCCTCTATGATCGTCATCTCGCTTGATGAGGGTCTCCTCCAAGCACTCGACGGTGTCGCGGATAGGCGGGCGTCAATCTCCCATTTTTGGCGGCCGTCTCTTGCCCTCTTCATCTTCTCTCGCATGTTATCCAGGCGCTCCTGGATACTCTGTATCTGGTCCTCCCGTGCTCTTATGGTGTTATCGCGGTCCTTGATGATAGGGGTCAGCTCGCTCTTCTCATCTTGGCTCCTCGCCAAGTGCTGAGTCAGGTACCTATTACGTTGGCGCTCCTCGGCTAGCTCTGAGGTCGCGCGATCACTCTCCTGGTGCTAGTGAATCATCGTGCCGGTTATATTCCCCTCGACGGGCATGGAAAACATCCCACCATGAAGGTGGCGGCGGCTCCATCCCGATCAAACAAAACTAAGGCGGATCAGTCAAAGGTAGAGGAAAGATAGAGAGAGAATAAGGAAAGAACGAATAAAAGAAATCAGTCAAGAAGCAACTAAGTCAAAACAAGTATGACTATGAAATCTCAAAATATGCGTTCTAACTTAGTTCAAACATCAATAAGATGGTTCTATACCAATTTGAAATCGATTTCACACTTAATTGGTCAAGTCGCGGTACTACCCAAAACACAGACCGAGGGTCCTATCCTGGGTCATCTCGGTGTAAGTTTCCATCTTACTATCCGAGCTCTGATACCACTCTAACTGTCACGCCCCAAACGGAATGCGACTAGTATCCACAACTTAAATACAATAACCAAACAGTCCAGACAAATATCAACGAGAACCCAATGAAACAGAGTCTAAATAGCAGCGGAAAATAAAATAACAAGTACAATTACAACTTACAGTCTACAATCCACAATCCATATTACATCCCGAAAATCAACCAAATATAGTGTTAAGTTGGTATTTTACCAACTTATTTGAGTATTTTAGATTAGAATTTGGTTTTATTTTGGGTGTTTTTAGAGTCGCTAGAGTCCAATTTATTTCAATTAGAGTCGATGTAGAGTCAATACATATTTGGTAGCCGAGAAATGAAGAAAACAATGAAAAACGGCTTGAAGAAAGAAGAAATCGCGTATAAAGAAGGAAAAATCGCACTTTGGCCAAGGACGGGCGGGTCTTTGCAGCCGCCCGCCCTGGGAAGCCGCAGCGCCGTGGACAGGAGTGCGGTATGGGAAGGCATGTGGCGCTGCGGCGCCAACGCCTGTGCATTGCTTTAGCGCCGCCAGCGGAAAAAAAAATTCGGGTAAGTAAGTTGGCGGCGCCGCGATAAATGGCGGGGAGAGAGTTGGGCGAGCGCCCGCCCGTGCGATAAATGGTGCGAGATTGCTTTGGCGCCGCAAGCGCCCATGCGCTGGCACCTTGCAGCGCGCCGGGGCGGAAATACCTATGCTTACCTACTCCCTTTCTTGGATTTTTGTGGCATATAAATACTAGCCTTGGGGCTTGAAATTGGGGATCTTGGAACCCTTGGGAGGACAATAAAAACAGCTACAAGACAAGGAAGAAGGATTTGAGCATTTTGAGAAGAATTTGGAGAAGAAGATTGTAGGCTTCTATCATCTAGAAATAGAGAAGATCCCTCAACTCTTGTTCTTATTTTGTTGCTTTCTTCATATCTTGTAAGATGTATTGTTGTATTTTCATGGATTCATTTTCTTCAATCATGAGCTAAACTCTATAATTCTAGAGGGATGATGTAATCAATGTTTGAACTTATGTTTTGAGATTGTGGTTTGTCAATCTAGATCTATCAATTTATTTGTGTTATTTGGATCTATTGCTTCTAAATTACTTGATCAATAATTTAGATTGTTTGGTGTATTTGATTTGACACTTGAGAGAGGTAATTGAATACATGACCTTGGAATAGCATAACCTTGGATTTCATAGAATTGAGAGATTTGTGAATCCTTTGAAGTCATTTATCAAGATTCATAGCTTTTATTGAGATTTTAATTGGTGACTTTTATAGAGATATTGATTTCCCAATTGAATCTAAAATCATTTGGCACTTGAGAAAGGGAATGATTATTGTAGAAATCTTGACTTATAAATTGGTAATTGATGATTGATAAACCATATTGACAACATAAGGGATAACTAGATTCATCATACCTCTAGAATACATTTAATCATTTGGATAAATTCATTGATATTTTCATAGTCTTAATTTATTTTTAGTATTTTTAGTATTTTTAGTATAATCAACTCCATCAGTTATTGAATTTCTAAATAAAGTTAGATTACTATATTATAGTACTTAGCGATAATTCGATAATTATTCCCTGTGGATTCGACAACCTTACTTCTCTATATTAAAACTTGACACCGTAGACTTGCGGTTAGAAAAATCTCTAACAAGTTTTGCGCGTTGTTCGGGAATAATTCATCTTATTTACGCTAATATTATTACTTAGTAGTTTTCCTTTAATTTAGATTGGTTTTTTTGTTACAATAGGGTCATTGTCATTTTCGTGTTTTCTTGTTGATGCGAAAAATAAAAGTGCTAATTTAATCTTATTTGATCCGAAATTGAAAGAACGCTTCGAAAGATTAGAGCCGCACGAAGAATCGAATTCACAAAAATGGCGAGGAATCGGTGATGATGAAGACCGCATACCTATTGTTGCACTACTAGGAAAGGGCCATTCGGGACTATTTTCGACCAACCACGAATCAAAACTATTCGGGTATTGTTCGCCAACCTATCAATGCGAATAATTTTGAGTTGAAACCGCCCTAATAAACATGGTGCAACAAAATCGGTTTGGGGTAGTGCCATAGACGACCGAATGCTCATTTGGCTATTTTTCTTGAGATATGTGACACTATCAAAATGAATGGGGTTCCCGATGAAGCTATTCGATTGAGGTTATTTCCGTTTTCACTTCGTGATAAAGCTAGACAAAGTGGCTTCAAACATTTCCACCGGGAAGTATCACTAGTTGGAATGATCTGAAAAATTCATGGCAAAATTCTTTCCACCTAGTAAGACACTTCAACTGAAAAAGTGAGATTGCTCAATTCCATCAACTCGACTTTGAGCCACTCTACGAAGCTTGGGAGCGATTCAAAGAATTATTGAGGAGGTGTCCACAACACGGGATGCAGTTTGGCAAAAGGTTGATATTTCTACAATGGTATGAATGGGCATTCAAGAACTATTATAGATCTTTGCAGAAGGAGGTACATTGATGGCTAAAACTCCAAGTGAAGCCATGCTTTTACTCGAAGAAATGGCTGCCAATAGTTATCAATGGCCTTCTGAAAGATCTACGCCAAGAAAAGTTGTCGGTGTTCTTGAACTTGATACTATGTCCGCATTGGCCTCTCAAATTTCGCGTTGTCAAAGCAAATTGCTACTCTAAATTCGGGTGGAAAACAACAACCAGAGGCAGTCATGGAGATAAGTCAAGAAATTGTGAATCCCGATACGGAGCAAGCAAATTATGTGAACAATCGGGGTTTCAATAATAGAGGGAATCAATTACCGACGCATTATCATCCGGGACTTCGCAATCATGAAATTTTCTCGTATAGAAATACGAGAAATGTGTTGCAACCACCTCTGGGATATCAGAATCAAGCAAGTACGAGTACACATGTGGGAGAACAAAAGTCATCTTTGGAGGAATTACTTAGTTCATTCCTTGTAGAATCAAGAGCAAGGATGAACAAGGCCGATTCTAACATAGAAAATTTGGGTTCAAGGGTTACAACAATTGAAAGTCATCTCAAATCTTTGGGGACACATGTGGGTCAATTGGCCACGGCTATTAATTCACAACAGAAAGTTGATACGTTCCCAAGTAACACCGAGGTGAACCCACGGGAGCATTGCAAGGCCATTAAGTTGAGAAGTGGAACGGAATATAATGAACCAAAGATGCCTACTCACGCCACCAATGAACCAGAAGCAAGCTCTGAAACACTCCACAATGAAGAGGGCATTGATAAGCAATCAGAAAAGGCAAAAATTGAGGTAAAACCAAATTCCAATTCTGATAATGTGTTACCAAATTCCCTTCCTTTTCCACAGAGATTTCAGAATAAAAAGTTGGACGCTCAATTTTCCAAGTTTTTGGAAATATTCAAGAAAATTCACATTAACATCCCTTTTGCCGATGCACTTGAGCAAATGCCAAACTATGCAAAATTCATGAAGGATGTGATGTCGAGAAAGAGAAGGTTGGAGGCATACGAGACGGTCAATCTCACAGAAGAGCGTAGCACCATAATGAAAAGAAAGCTACCACAAAAATTAAGAGATCCGGGGAGTTTCACTATCCCTTGCACTATTGGTGATTCTTATTTTAATAAAGCTCTTTGTGATTTAGGTGCTAGCATTAATCTTATGCCGTTATCAGTTTTCAGGAAACTTGGCCTTGGAGAAATAACGTCATCCACCATCACATTGCAATTAGCTGATAGATCACTCACCTACCCAAGAGGAGTGATTGAAGATGTGTTTATCAAAGTGGATAAATTCATTTTTTCGGCTGACTTTGTGGTGTTGGATATGGAAGAAGATCATGAAATGCCATTGATTCTTGGAAGACCTTTTCTAGCAACGGGACGAGCTCTAATTGACGTGCAACGAGGAGAGTTAACACTACGGGTAAATGATGATGAGGTACTGTTTAACATTTATAAAGCAATGAACTTTCAAGAAGAACCTCACACATGTCATTTTATTGATACGATTGAACAATGTGATCAAACGGAAGTTATAAAACAAGCTTTAAAAGATCCGTTAGAACATTGTTTGATTAATTCAATAATGAAATGTGACGAGGAAGATAATGATGATATTGACTTGCTTGAGTTTATTCTTTCCTTGAGGCTAAAGAAATTGTAAAAGAAAAACAAAAGTAAGCATTAGAAAATGCCAATATTGAAAATATTCAAAGGTACTTTAGAACTAAAGGAACTTAGGAACATCTTCAATATGCATTTTTGGGAAAAGATAAAACTTACCCGGTAATTGTTTCTGCTTCATTATCGTCATCCGAATTAGATAAGTTGTTGCGTGTGCTTCGTGAACATAAGTCGGCTTTGGGTTGGTATATTTCTGATTTGAAAGGTATAAGTCCTTCCATTGTAATGCACAAAATTTTAATGGAAGAATCTTATAAACCATCTATTGAGCATCAAAGACGACTTAATCCCGCAATGAAAGAAGTTGTGAGAAATGAGGTTTTAAAATGGCTAAAGGCAGGTATTATTTATGCCATTTTCTGATAGTTCATGGGTGAGTCCGGTGCAGGTTGTTCCTAAAAAGGGAGGTATGACAGTTGTGAAAAATGATAATAATGAATTAATTTCTACACAAACTATCACAGGATGGCGAGTATGTATTGATTATAGGAAATTGAATAAAGCTACTCGTAAGGATCATTTTCCCTCCCCTTTATTGATCAAATGTTGGACAAGGTTGGCGGAGTTACGAATACTATTGTTTTCTTGATGGCTATTCGGGGTACAATCAAATCGCCATTGCCCCGAAGATCAAGAAAATACTACTTTTACATGTCCATATGGTACTTTTGCATTTCGCAGGATGCCATTTGGATTATGTAATGCACCGCTACTTTTCGGAGGTGTATGATGGCGATTTTTCATGGTATGGTTGAGGAAATCATGGAGATTTTTATGGACGATTTTTCTTTTTTTGGTACTTCTTTTGACCATTGTTTGCATAACTTATCTATGGTTTTGCAACGTTGTGAGAAACTAATCTTGTACCTAATTGGGAAAAATGCCACTTTATGGTCAAAGAAGGGATTGTACTTGGGCATCGTATTTCTTGTACGAGGTTTGGAAGTTGACAGGCGAAAGTTGTGGCTATTGAAAAGCTACCCCCACTTCAAATGTGAAAAGCATAAGAAGCTTTTAGGGCATGCGAGGATTTTATAGGAGATTCATAAAAGATTTTTCAAAAAATGTTAAACCACTTTGTAATCTCCTTGAAAAAGATGCTATCTTTTGCTTTGATGAGTCGTGTTTGCGGGCATTTGAACAGGATAAAAAAGGCACTCGTTTGGCTCAATTATGATAGTGTCGGATTGGACTAAACCATTTGAGCTTATGTGCGATGCTAGTGATTATGCGGTGGGTGTCGTTCTTGGTCAAAGGCGAGACATAATTTTTAAAGTTATTTACTACGCAAGTAGAGACCATGGACAACGCCCAACAAAACTACACCACCGAGAAAAAGAGATGTTGGCGGTAGTTTTTGCATTTGATAAATTCGAGCTTACTTGGTGGGTACAAAGGTGATTGTTTATACGGATCATGCGGCAATCCGATATCTTTTCTCCAAAAAGGATGCAAAACCTCGGTTAATTCGATGGATTTTGCTCTTGCAAGAATTTGATATTGAGATTCAAGATAAAAGGGAAGCGAGAATGTGGTTGCCGATCATCTATCCGCCTTGAGCAACCTTACGAGGTGATTGAGAGTCCAATAAAAGAGTCATTTCCGATGAACAAATTATGCGTCGAGACATCATTACCTTGGTACGCAGATTTTGTTAATTACCTCGCGGGGAGAGTTTTGCCACGGACTTGACTTCACACCAAAAGAAAAATTCTTACATGATGTTAAGTCTTATTTGTGGGATGATCATTCATCGTTCAAGAGATGCGCTGATTCTATCATTTGTCGTTGTGTTAGAAGGAAGAAATTGGAGAGATTCTTCAACATTGTCATTCCTCATCTTACGGTGGACATTTCGGGCCAACCCGAACAATTTTGCAAAAGGTACTACAATCTGGTTTTTATTGGCCAACATTATTCAAAGATTGTTATGCTTTTGTAAAGACTTGTGATCGATGCCAAAGGGTTGGTAATATTTCACGGCGTCATGAGCTTCCTTTGACAAACATAATGGAGGTAGAGTTGTTTGATGTATGGGGTATTGACTTTATGGGACCATTTCCCGCGTCTTATGGAAATTTGTACATTTTGCTTGCGGTTGATTACGTCTCCAAGTGGGTTGAGGCGATTGCTACACCAACGAATGATGCTAAGGTAGTAATCAAATTCTTGCAGAAGCATATTTTCACTCGGTTCGGTACACCTCGAGCTATTGTAAGTGATGAAGGTACGCATTTTTGTAATAAATTATTTAATAACCTTCTGGCTAAATTTGGTGTGCGTCATAAGATTGCGCTTGGTTACCATCCTCAATCCAATGGTCAAGCCGAAATTTCCAATCGTGAAGTGAAACAAATTCTTGAAAAAACGGTGAGTTTTAATCGTAAGGATTGGGCACAAAAGCTCCATGATGCTTTATGGGCTTATCGCACGACTTATAAAACACCCATTGGTATGTCACCATATCGATTGGTGTTTGGTAAAGCGTGTCATTTGCCGGTTGAACTTGAGCATCGAGCTTATTGGGCAATTAAGAAATTGAATTTTAACTTGAAAGAGGCCGGTGAAAAATGATTACTTCAATTAAACGAAATGGAAGAATTTCGTCAAGAATCATATGAAAATGCCAAAATGTATAAAGAAAAAACGAAAAAATGGCATGATCAAATGATTCTGCGACGTGAATTCTTACCCGACCAACAGGTGTTATTGTTCAATTCTCGATTGAAACTCTTTCCAGGTAAACTCAAGTCGCGATGGTCAGGACCATTTGTGGTTGAACGTATATTTCCTTATGGTGCCGTTGAGTTGAGAGGAAATGATGGGAATTCGTTCCAAGTAAACGGACAACGATTGAAACATTATTTTGGGAACGAAGCAAGAAAGGTTTTAAATCTTCCACTTGGTGATGAAAATTCTTTGAGTTCGAATAGTTGAGTCCGGCTAACGACTATAAATTTAGCGCTTCTTGGGAGGCAACCCAAGTGATTTTCGTGTGATCGAACTTTTGTGTGATTTTATTTTCTTTTAGTTTGGTGTGTATTTATTTGAATTTTGGTGTGATTTTTGTGTGAATTAATTTGTGTGCGATTTTAAATTTTTGATTAAATTGAAATTTTTAATTAAAAAAAAAAGAAAAGTTGGAAAATACGGGAAAGCGCTGCAGCGCTGGCCAAGCCAGGCAAAAGGCCTTGAGACAGCAGCATGTGGTGGGACGAAGTGTGCGGGCGCTGCAGCGCTCGGGCCCCTAGCTAACTGCAGCGCCCGACCGGGCCGAGGCAAAATTAAAAGGGCTGATTCATCCTATTTGTTTTGACAAACAAACACACACACCTCACGCTCTTCTTGATCTCTTCTACAAAAATCCCACCTTACTTTCACTTATACACCATTCAAGTGGACATTTGAGCAACTTAATCATCTTCATCTTCTTCATCAATTGGGTAAGTGAGCTTCAATTGTACACCAATTTTCTTCAAATTTTCAAGCTTAGATTGAAAATGTGGGAATTTTTATTATCATTATAATTTCGAAATTATTGATAAATTCTTGATAAATTGTGATGATATATGAATAATATTGTGCTTGAATTGATTGGTGTTGAAAAATGGGCATGAATTGAATTTCAAATTTGGTGTTCATCTCTTCTTTGCATAGATGCCTACAAGGTGTTTGTTAAAATGCCTCAATGAAAAATATTACACCTAGGCATTTGATTCTTGTCATCATTGTGTACTAAAGGTTATTTGATCATGAATTGATGACAAGGATGCATAATTCATGAGTTGTTGCAAAATTCCTAACCCCTAACTCATATTGTGCGTTCTATGTGTATTTTGCTTGTGTTATTTTTCAGGTGATTTCCAGATCAATTACAATGCCAAGAACAAAGAATGCAAGCAAGGGCAAAAGCGTGGCAAGTACTTCCGAGGAGAATGTTGAAGATCGTTTTCTTCACTTGGACGCACAACAATTGTATTATGATACATTATGCTCGAAGAGTATAACGGTGGAACGGGGATTACAACCGGGGCCGAATGATGGTGAACTTGCACAAATGATACATCAGAAGCAATGGAAAAAACTTTGTGCACAACCTAGACTATTCGCACCGAATATAGTCCGAGAGTTTTATGCGAATGCGAAGACCAAAAATGGCTATAACTCAGAGGTTTTCATACGTTGAGTAAACAAGGTATACACTCATACAAGAGCGATAAGAGAATATTATGGACTCCCGGAGGTGGATCACTCACCGTATGTCGAATTTATCTCGCAACCACCGAGTATGGAGGAGATTTTTAATACCTTATGTCGGCCTGGAACGTGGTAGTACGTCATATAAAAGTTGTGGAAGGTGCATCTTGCTTTCCACACGAGTCTTAGTCGATATGGGCGAGCTTGGTACCACTTCATATGCAACAACTTGATACCAACCAAGCATGTCGTGATGTAACTAAGAACGAGCTCATCTTCTATATGCCATATTCTTGACATACAATTCAACCTGGGTAATTATTGGAATGTCCCTTTATAACAAAATGCTACATCCCAAAACAGGGGACTAATTTTACCAAGTTTAATTTGTGGGTTATGTAAAAAGAGCGGTGTTAAGTGGGATAGCTCCGAGCCGTTGGAAAATCCTAAGGGACCTATAGATTCGGCTACTATTGCTTCTTATGACGAGTGGGCAGACGGTGTGCCTAATCCGGGGTGCGGGATATATTCTAGATCCCGAATTTGCTCTACCAGCTATTGAGCACGATACTCATGCCCAACCACAGAATATCGACGCTCCATCCGATTCGGCGGCAAGACGTTCTCGTTCTAGACGCTCACATCACGATAACAACCCTTCGACGCACTAGTTCGCGAAACGAGAATTGAGAAGGGCTTTTGTAGGCGAGCAACGCCACAGAGCGGCACGAGAAGAATATGAGAATGAGCACAACCGAGTACTTGCCCAGATATATAGCCAGACACACCCGCAATTCCAGTTCCCAATACCACCACCACCGGGTCCTATTGCTCATTTTTCACCACACGACTCCGATGAGGAGTCCTAGGCGCTCCGGCTATCAGGAAAGTTTTCTCACTCTCAATTGAGGACAATGTTCTATTTAAGTTTGGGGGGTGTAATCTGTATTTGTGTCTATTTGTGTCTTTTGATATTTGTGTCTTTTGAGTCGTATCAGAGTCGTGTCAAAAAAAAAATTCGAGTTGAGTCGAGTCGGGTAATTTGTTGAACTATAGAACTACATGACTAAGTAGATTTGTTGATCACGAGTTGAACTGTCACGAAAGCATGCTTTTAAGTGGTGATCTATATTTTGCTTCATTGATTTCATATTCATGCATAATTCTGTTAACTTATTTGAAAATGATTAATGAAGTCGAGTGTTGCTTGTATGATCCCACCGGATTCTAAAACTTGTTTGATCACTAATTAAGGCGAAATCCTAGGTGAAATAACATAATGAAATAATTTAGGCCATCTTTGAATAAAAGCTAGAGCCAAAATGACTACCTTTGTACGATATAATTTCACTAGTGTCCCATTTTGAGCCTATTAAACCTGTTCTTTGGCAACCAATTTTTTTTACCTTGAGCTTACATGTGAAAATCCTAATTACCCATCACTCATACACACAAAATGATTGAACGTTGAGAAGGATGTGATAAGTAAGGTAGATGTTCATTCGCATGAAGTTGCCGAGAAAAAGAAATAATGAAACCCCATGTGTTAAAATATGTAAAAGATCAAGTTTGGGGGTCTCGAAAAAAAATATTGAAAATAGAGGCTCGTAAAGGGAGAATAATTGAAAATTCAACAAAAGTGAAGGTAGCCATTTTGTTTGGCAATTGGTGATTTGAAGAGGTAATTGTGTGTTTGGGTGAGTTGAGCCACTTAATCCTAAATTTTCCTACCCAACCCTAAGCCACATTACAAGCTTTGGAAGTCGTATTGATCCATGTGTTATATTAGCCTACATTAGTGGAGATTAGTAGGAATAACAAGCCTATGGAATCCAGTAGTCATTATCTTTTGATACTTAGAAGTGGATCATCTTGATAACATTTGATTGCGTAAATCAATTTGAATAATGTAAACGGAATTTTCATGAATATTCAACACTTTTGATCACAATGTTAAAATGCATGCTTGATTGATAGTGAAATGAGTTTTAGACAAATTTTATTGGTTTATGGAGTTTTGTAGTTGATTGTGGTGTTGTATTGTTTGTCTTTCATTTTGGAGTTATAATTGTTTGAGGACAAACAATAGCTTAAGTTTTGGGGTATTTGTTAAGTTGGTATTTTACCAACTTATTTGAGTATTTTAGATTAGAATTTGGTTTTATTTTGGGTGTTTTTAGAGTCGCTAGAGTCCAATTTATTTCAATTAGAGTTGATGTAGAGTCAATACAGATTTGGTAGCCGAGAAATGAAGAAAACGATGAAAAACGGCTTGAAGAAAGAAGAAATCGCGTATAAAGAATGAAAAATCGCACTTTGGCCAAGGACGGGCGGTAGCGACTGCGCTCGCGCGCAGGGGAGTGTGGTATGGACGAAGGCATGTGGGCGATGCAGCGCCCGGGCGGAAAAAATTCTGGTAAGTTGGCGGGCGCCGCAGCGCCCATGCGCGGGCGCCGCAGCGCCCGTGCGATAAATGGAGAGAAGTTGGCGGGCGCCCGCCCGCCGATAGCGCCGTGCGATAAATGGTGCGAGATGCTTTGGCGCCGCAGCGCCTGTGGGGCGGAAATACCTATGCTTACCTACTCCCTTTCTTGGATTTTTGTGGCATATAAATACTAGCCTTGGGGCTTGAAATGGGGATCTTGGAACCCTTGGGAGGACAATAAAAACAGCTACAAGACAAGGAAGAAGGATTTGAGCATTTTGAAAAGAATTTGGAGAAGAAGATTGTAGGCTTCTATCATCTAGAAATAGAGAAGATCCCTCAACTCTTGTTCTTATTTTGTTGCTTTCTTCATATCTTGTAAGATGTATTGTTGTATTTTCATGGATTCATTTTCTTCAATCATGAGCTAAACTCTATAATTCTAGAGGGATAATGTAATCAATGTTTGAACTTATGTTTTGAGATTGTGGTTTGTCAATCTAGATCTATCAATTTATTTGTGCTATTTGGATCTATTGCTTCTAAATTACTTGATCAATAATTTAGATTGTTTGGTGTATTTGATTTGACACTTGAGAGAGGTAATTGAATACATGACCTTGGAATAGCATAACCTTGGATTTCATAGAATTGAGAGATTTGTGAATCCTTTGAAGTCATTTATCAAGATTCATAGCTTTTATTGAGATTTTAATTGGTGACTTTTATAGAGATATTGATTTCCCAATTGAATCTAAAATCATTTGGCACTTGAGAAAGGGAATGATTATTGTAGAAATCTTGACTTATAAATTGGTAATTGATGATTGATAAACCATATTGACAACATAAGGGAAAACTAGATTCATCATACCTCTAGAATACATTTAATCACTTGGATAAATTCATTGATATTTTCATAGTCTTAATTTATTTTTAGTATTTTTAGTATTTTTAGTATAATCAACTCCATCAATTATTGAATTTCTAAATAAAGTTAGATTACTATATTATAGTACTTAGCGATAATTCGATAATTATTCCCTTTGGATTCGACAACCTTACTTCTCTATATTAAAACTTAACACTATAGACTTGCGGTTAGAAAAATCTCTAACATATAGCAACTTAAAGTCAAATGGTACTCTAACTGTCACGCCCCAAACGGGACGCGGCGACGATCAACCACTTAAATACAAGTAAACCAAACATTCTAGACGAATATCATCAAAATCCAATGGAACAGAGTCTAAATAGCAGCGGGAATAAAGAAACACGTTACAACTTATATTCTACAATCCATAATCCATATTACATCCCGAAAATCAACCAAATATAGCAACTTAAAGTCAAAGGGTCCTACGCCCTTCAGTTACAAACCGGAATGGAAAGAAATACAAGAGTCCAACAACACAAGAAAAGAGTCCAATCAACAACAAGAAGAAGTAGGATATTGGGGCAAAAGCAGTTTTTAAAAGAAATATGTGTAGGTCCTTTAACTTTTGAAAGTAGCATTTTTGTCCCATTTTGAAATAATTGCCTTTAAGGCTTTTAGGGGTTCAATTGTTATGAAATTTGAACCTTGGGTCCAAAATATAATTATGTTATAGTTAATTTAGTATTTACAAGTGCATGGGCTGCATAAGTCTTGGAAATTTCATTTGGGTCCTCAAGTTTAGTATTTTACACATTAGTCCCTCAATTTTTTGTAAAATTACTTTCCAAGCCCTAAACACTTGGATTTTTGGAATACTTTTAAAATATGTAATTCCCAGTACCTTAAGAGTAAAAATTGCAAATTTTAAAGTTTAGGTCTGGTGCAGTTTTAAAAATTGCAAAGTAGCCCTTAAACTTTCAAAATTTTACAATCTAGTCCTTGGGCTTTTAAAGGTTGATTTTATTTATCTTAAAACTCTTAAAACTTTATTAAAATGTCCAAAAGTCATTTTTAAACCTGAGTACAGTCCCAAAATTCGAAATTTGCATAGGGGTCCTTTAACTTTCATTTTCTTGCAATTTAGTCCACTAACTTTCTATTTTTACATTTTTAAGTCCAAAATTGAAATTTAATCAATTATGCTCGACTTTTACAGGTTATAAGGCATCCAAAATATGGATTTTAAAGATCATACACATGCATGTCCAATACATACAAGAAATCATCAAATAAAACATTAAATTGCACATGCATGCACCTAAAATTCAATAAATAGCAAATTTGAGCAACTCTTGAGAATTTTCATGACTTGATACATAAAATTGACATGCAATACATAGATTATATATATATCTCAAGGCTCATGATCAAGTTTTCTATATGCATTTTAATAAAACACCTAATAGTTGGAAAATATTTTTCCACCCACCTTAAAATTGGAAATTGTGAAATAAAAGGATAAATCTCACAATTTTTGGATGAAGCTTCTTAGGTCAGCCCCTAA
The DNA here is from genome assembly GCA_016081115.2 of Rehmannia glutinosa. NCBI lineage: Eukaryota > Viridiplantae > Streptophyta > Magnoliopsida > Lamiales > Orobanchaceae > Rehmannia > Rehmannia glutinosa. Next base: position 117,947,448 of record CM071926.1, read on the forward strand.
GTCAAGAAATATCAAAAATTTGAAGTTAGAAAAATGAAAGAAAAATTGAGAAAAGAAGGAGATAAGGAAATGAGAAGGACTACACTTTACCTTGTGTAGTAGGTGTTTGGAGACTAGTTGAAGCTTAAAAATTGGAGATTTTGGTTCAACTCCAAAATCACCTAAGGTCAGCCCCTATTTCTCAAAAATGAAAAAGGGGTGTTAAAATTTGAAAAAAATAGAAAGAATAGGAAAGAAGGGGTCTAGTACTCAATTCTTACCTTGTAGTCCAAATTCCTCTACTAGTTCTTCTTTAAGTTTGAAGTCCTTTTTCAAAATGATGTCAAGCTCTAATCTTCAAAGTCTTCTAAATATACCTCCAAATCAAATTCAAACTTAAGTTAAGAAGGTGGAAGAGATGAACTTTGTGATATCAAAAATGGATTGGAGATAAAATTTCTTACCTTGTAGGGGGTGTTCGACTTTTTGAAGAAATAGGGGAAAAATCTTGAAAATTTTCTTAAGTGTTGAAGAAGAAGTAAGAAGAAAGAGTAGAGAGAAGTCGGGAGTTTAGAGAGAAGGAGGAGGATTTAGGTGTATGAGATGAATGTGTTAGTGATAAAATGAAATGAAATTTTTGGCACAAAATGGCCATATGGCCGTCCACTTTGATGAGAGGGGGAGGAATTTTGTTCAAATTGTGTCTTGCATTTTGCCTCATGCATGGGAGACAATTTGAAGGTCAAAGGTATGGGCAAGACTTGGTTTGAATGGAATGTTGGAAGACTTCCAACATGTTGGCAAAAATATTATTAAAGAAGTAATATAAGAGATGATGTGTATAATGTTTGAATTAATGGTATAATTATACACAAGATGACTAATATAAGGTGTAGGTGTACAAGAGTTGGATGATATTTTTACTCCAAAAATATCCATGTTGGCCGTCCACTATAAGGGCATTATGGTAATTCCATATATTTTTTTGTCCCAAATTTGATGATAATAGATGAAATATATCAATCTCCAAAATAATTAGTGATTTCCTTGATCACTTGTAAGTCTCATGATCACTTAATCTAAATCAAAATCTTAATTCTATATGGTAAAAGTCTCTAAAATAAATGTCTCTTAAAATTCTAAGGTGACTAATAAATACAAAAATAGTAATAATGATCAACCAAGTGATCATAAATGCAAAATAGAATTAATGATGACTATGATCATAAGTAATTAAGTAAAATAAAATAAAATAAAAATATATATTTTATTAATAATTATCCGTCAAAATGACGCGGTAAAATAGTCGATCAAATGTATAAACGACAATAAGGATTAATTATAAGCTCGGAAAAATCGGGGCTTCACACCGAGGCTTCCAATTAGAATCCAACTTTCACAGATGTTCTTGACACTTGGAAATGCATATTCTTCACCTTCTTCATCTTTTTTTTGGGCATAGATGAAAGAAGTATACCAGAGTTGCTCATATTATTACAAGTGTTTTGTTCCAGTATTGTTTTATATGTTATTTATGTTGTTTCGATTTTGTTTATATTTATTTTTTGATTGTTTCTATGTTGTTTCAATATTGTTTCGATGTTTCAATTATTACTACTTTTACCTATTTTTTATGCTCTTTTATGTTCATGTGTTGTTTACTATATTATTTATGTTATTTCTGGGTTATTTTCTATAATGGTTTTAATGTTATTCTGATGTTTTTTTGTTGTTTTCATGTAGTTTTCAATGTCGTAGTGAAGTTTTTACCTATTTTTAAGATTATTTTATTGATGTGGTGTTTTCTATATTGTTTATATTGTTTTTGGGTTGTTTCTATATTGTATTTAATGTTATTATGATTTTTCTTTCTTGTTTCAATGTAGTTTTCGATGTTCCAATGCAGTTTTTACCTATTTATAAGCTATTTTTGTTCATGTGGTGTTTTCTATATTATTTCTATTATTTCTGGGTTGTTTCTATATAGCTTTCAATTTTGTTCTGTTGTTTCTTAGTTGTTTCATGTTTTTGATGTTTTCAATGCATTAGAGCAAAACCTGAATTGTGTTTTTCTATTTGTGTGTTGTTTCTATATTAATTTCAATATATTTTTTTAATATGTATTGTTTTATGTTTATATTTCTTGATTGTTAAGATTCTGAATATAAAAATGATTATCTTTTTTAGAAAATAAAATCAATTATTTAATGGGAGAGAAATTGTGTAATTTTATCATATAAACATATTTGAAAGAATCATGAAATAACAATGTAAAAAAATTTAGAAAAATTGGCGGGAGCGTAAAAATATCCAAAAAAAAAAGACGGAGCGTAAAAGGTGTCATTTTTTTCGGAATATTGGACAATTGTGTCCATAACCATTATATTTTTCCTACTTTTTATTTAGCATCAAAACCACTTAAATGGTTTTGTTTTTGCTCTTATCAAGTTTGTTATAATTTGATCTTTATTTCCCTCAATAATTATAACAGATAAAGTTAAATATTCAAAAATATAAAAAGAATTATCATAAAGATATGATTTATCGTAATACTCAACTTTATACTACTCATATTTTCTCCTATGAAGTTATGTGTTTATGTTTATGACATATGGTGGAAGTTTTTGAAATCTAGTTTAATTCAAAATTGATGTTATTTGAAATTTGAAGTATTCTAGGATATAGTTCCAATTTTTGAAAAAGAATTTGGTAAAAACATTACTTGTCACATAAAAGGAAAAAAAAACGAACAAATAAAAATAAAATAAATAACAAAATATGTATATTCCTTAACACAAAACCTTATATGAGACGGTCTCGTGGATATAAACCAATAAATGGGTCCTATATATAAATAAAATTTCGACCCAAACCTATGCCGATGAAAAGAGTCCATATTTATATATATTTTAGGATCCGTCTTATGAACTTAGATCTATGAGACGGATCCACCCGGCCCAAATCCAAATCCATACCCAACAAAAACCCTCCGGAAAAAAACATGCGCACAGTCACAGGTACTTGCCGACAAAAACCAGTTGGTCTCAAGTGGTACAGTATTGTTTGGATATCAAAACACACTGCCAACAAAAAATCAATCGGTCCTAAGCGACACATTCATTCCTCTAGCGAGCAATTCGACCTCGAACCCGTCTTAGGACACTTTCGGATTCCACTGCTCCAAATGTATTTGTTAAGCTTCACATCCACTCTAATATCAACTATTCTCTCATGGCTTTATGTGCAAATCGTTTGAGGAGCCTTCTTTTTAAAGGTTCTATCATCAACAAAAGTATAACAATTATTATGATGATATATTTCAGAAAGCACCAATATCATGTTATTTTTAAATAATCAATTATAAAGAAAAAGTTGCACTGAGAATCTGCACTATGATGCAAAGATCAACAGTCATTACGATTAATCTAAAAAAAATACTTTTCTTCATAAAAAAAGTAATACTTTTAGGGGAACGAACAACTGATACTTCTCAGGAGAAATAGTAATATTTTCAGTGAACTACTAATTATGTCAATAATTCAATTTTGTTACTTTAAAACATATACTTTTACAATAAAGAATGATACTTTTTACAATAAAAGGTGATACTTAAACAATGTAGTATATAACTTTGAAGATAAATAATATTAGTTTTGTTATCTTAAAAACATATACTTATTAGAGTAAATGTGATATATTCGAGTCTAAAGTGATACTTTGGCACCGCCTAATATTACAAAACTGTCACCATACCAAAAAATAATTTTGAAAACGTGTACTTTTCAAAGTAAAAGTGATATTTTTCGAGGAAAAACTAATTCTTTTTAATTATCATCAAACCCGTTTGTTAGCCTAATTTATGAAAATGCCACCGAACTTTTGGGCTAGGTCATGGGTTGTGGGCGGTCCTTCTCACAAAATGCGACCCATTAAGCTCCACAAGTAATACTTTTCACTTAAATGTGTAGTATTTTTAATTTAAAAATGTAATACTTTTCAGTTTAACCTATAATACTTTTAAGTTCAACGTGTGATACTTTTCAGTGGAGGTTTTCAACTATTTTTCCGTTTTTTCTTTTTTTTTTCTTTTCCTTTCATTCCCTTCATCTTCTCCTTGTTTCCCTTTGTTTTTCTTCGTCTTTTCTCTTTGTCTTCCTTCTTCTTTTCTCTTCATATTTGTAGCAAAATGAAAGCTTCAAGGGAGTAAACTTTTTTGAGATCTGAAATTTAAAACTCTATAAATGGAGATTCAAAGAAACTTACACTATGTCAATGAGAAAAAGAAAAACAAAGGTAGAAAATATATGAAGATAGACAGAGAAAGATCGTGTATGCTAATGAGAGAGAAAGAGAGAGAGACAAATAAAAAATGTGTGGAGATACAGAGAGATAGTGTTTACTGGGAAAATAATTGTGTAGAGAGAGAGATCGTTGTAGAAGAGAGAGAAGAAAATCTAGCAAAAAAAAACAGAAAGAAAAAAGTAACGGGTTGGGTCGAGGATACGATCCGTCTCATAAAAGAGGATCCATAGGACGGTCTCATGTTAGTCTTTCTCTATTAATATATATGTTTATATTTAGATAAAGATATATATATATATATATATATATAAACTTTATTCAATTAGTTATTTTAGAGGGATAAATAATGCATTTGTTGGTTCGATGAGATACTTGTGAGTTGTGACCATGTGTGAAATTAAAGCACCTAATTTTCTTTATAATATATATATATATATATATATATATGGGAAATTTTTAAAGTACCCACTATGGATAGTGGGTGCTCTTTTCTATCCACTAGGATAACAAACTTCTTTTCTACCCAAATTGGCCAAAATACCCCTCTTTTAAGTTGGTGTTTTTGAATTTTGAAATCTAAGACATAAATATACTGTATAGGGAACCGTATAAAAAACAAATGAGAAAGCAAAAAGTGAAAAAGATAAAACAACAAAAGTAAAAGCAGTACCACCCATTTCGTGTCAAATACAGTCAAAACTCAAAAGGAAGAAACATACAAACCCATTTTGTGCCCCATCCTCTTCAAGAAGAAGAAGAAAAATACAAAAACCCCATTTCGTGCCCACATCGGTCAAGACTAAAAGAAGAAGAAGAAGATACCATCCCCATTTCGTGCCCAATATCGTGCGAAGAGAAGAACATGGATTCCATCGTGCCGTCGGCGTCGACCGCCTCCACCTCCGCCCTCGCGCTTCCGCTCCACCTCCACCTCCGCTGCCGCTTCCATCGCCGCCTCCGCACCATCCTCCGTCGCCCCTTCCCAACAGGTAAGCATATCAATCGATTTTAAGTTTTAAACTCTATTTATGTTAGGTTAATTGATTTAGGATTTTTAGTGTTCGATTTTGGTGTTTAGGGCTTATCAATTGGGTTATTGTTGGATAAATTTGTGAATAAGTTGGATAAATCTTGTGTGTTGGGTTATTGTTGGATGTTGGTGACTTGGTAGCAGCGACGCGGGCGCGATTTGATGTAGAAGATGAAGCGCGCGATATCGTGCCCTTATATAATTGGGTACGATATCGTGCCGCATATCGTACCTAGGTATAACGGGCACGATATCGTGCCCTGTTATAATTGGGTACGATATCGCGCCACATATCATACCTAGATATAATGGGCACGATATCGTGCCATGTTATAATTGGGCACGATATCGTGCCCTGTTATAATTGGGTACGATATCGTGCCGTGTTATAATTGGGTACGATATCGTGCCCGTATCGTACCTATGTATAACGGGCGCGATATCGTGCCCTGTTATAATTCTGTACGATATCGTGCCCTAGTTATAAATTGAACTAGTTATAAATCTTGGTACGATATCGTGCGTGGTTTTTTTGTATTCTTTCCATGTATTCTTTGTTTAGATATCCATATCCATATTGTCCCACATCTTTGTTTTTTCACTACGATTCGCAATTTTTCAACAATTCATCTTAATAAATTGAAATTTATTAATTGTTGTAGGTCGGTCCACAATGGAAGAGACCTCATATCATCGAGAGAGGGCCCACATCGCGGGATACGTTCGATCGAATATTATTGGACCATCGAGAGATGAGTTCTTTGGAGATCGTGATGATTTATATAGTCTTTAGTTTAGGCAGTCGGCGTTCGGATATTTTATGGATTTTGGGTATGACGGAGACGGTTGTAATGCGGCCTTGCATGCATTAGTTGCGATGGAGGTGCATGTGCCGGACGCTCCGGAATCGGAGTGTTGGTTCCACGCGTCGGAGAAGCGACATCGATTCTCTCGGCGTGATTTTGCTATGATATCGGGATTGCGATTTTCGGGTCCACATTTGACCCTAACGGTGATTTTGAGGTACCCGAGACTGGTATATATAGCGGTATTGGCCTAGGGGTGATCGGGTTACCGCCGCACATTTACGCGATTTATTTGCTCTTGGCACCTTCCGTGACTCACCAGGCGATGCCCTGAAGGTGGCGAAGGTGTTATTTGCCTTTTACATGATCTTTGTGTTTCGATGGCGGCAGACCCATGATGGACCGTTGGTTGTGGTTTTTGATCGAGGGCGATGCACTGATGGGAGGCGTTCTTGGGGGAAATACTCCTTTCGAGATATTGATGCATTATATTCGCACTGCATGATGTTACGCCACTTGGCCGATATACTAAGGGCGTTCCACCTAGATATCGGCCACCTTCTTATCATTTTTATGGGGCTACTTATGTCTTGTTGGTACGCATATGTTTTTATTTTATTTATATTTGTAATTAGTTTTTTAAATATTTAAAAATCTTATTTTTTCATACTTATCAATGTTCTCACGATTTGGGCATTCGAGGCGATACCTCGCCGGGTAATGCCCGGGCGACTCAGTATCGACACCCGATTGCTAGGTGCCTTCGTTGGAGGTTTTCAAGACCGCTATTGACATGACATGATTTTTTCTTTGACACGGTATGTATTAACGAGTGTTTACTTAATTTATTTATTTAATAATTAATTTATTTTTTATTAATTTATTTATTTATATTATTTACTGAGGCTTTAGTGTGTCATGAGATATTGGATCCGACCAGGAGGAGCTCCGCAGATATATAGAGGAGTCGATGATCCGATTATTTTGTTAGGTCCTCTCGAGTTCATCCCGAGGAGAACCGATTTTTAGCGAGAACAGAGCGGAGGCGAGTCTGGATTCGAGCTGGACCCACCCCTATTAGCGAGAGAGGAGTGTCGATTCGATGCCCCAGCCCCTATTGGCGGGGGACAGAGGTGAGTCTTTTGCTCGGGGGCGAGACGAGAGCGGGGGGAGGGGAGAGGTAGACCCGTTTGAGGCCGACACTTTGCTACTCCTACGATTGAGGCCGGAGAAGCGGCTGGGGGATGGTCCATCATCCCATCGGTGATGATCCTTTAGATGGCCGGACGGATGACGATCGATCCGCCAGGATACGCGTGTTGATCCATATGTCCACGGCGACTATGCGCGCGATGATCCACCGATCCGTCCAGGATACTCGTGTTGATCCATCAGCGTGAGTTGGCGACAGATATGCCGACACCGATTCGGGGTGTTATGCGGCCAGATTAGCTTGATTCGAGAGACTTACGAGAGGAGCGGTTCGCTCGATTGGAGACACGGGTCGATGATGCCGTTTCTCGGTTAGAGACTGTCATCTCGAGGAGGGTTCTCGCTTGGATAGACGCTAGATCGGGAGATAGGTCGAGTTCGGACCTTATTCGGGAGGAGATTAGGCGTCTATTCCCATACCTTGATCGATCACGATGACTTCGTGCATGGTAGTCGAGATATCCGAGCGATCATCGCAGCGAGACACCTCCTCCGCGTGCTCGACTCCTCCTTGGCGATGATCGACTCCTCCTCCCGATCGACTCTTCCGTCGGCGGTGGCGATTCTTCCTCCTCCTCCTCCGCCATGTCGACTCCTCCCCCTCCTCCGGTAGTGACGTCTTTTCCTCCTCCTCCGGCCATGTCGACTCCTCCCCTCCTCCGCCATGTCGACTCCTCCCCTCCTCCGGTAGTGACGTCTCTTCCTCCTCTCGGTAGTGACGTATCTTCCTCCTCCTCCGGCATTGTCGACTTCTCTTCCGCCATTGTCGACTCTATTATGCCCGTGTTATCACATTCTCGCGACCACGAGTGTCGATCCGATTCCGAGGCCATTGCCGTCTCCTATTCGAGCTCCTCTCCGACACTCGTGGTATCCGGACCACGAGCGCCCTCTCCAGATTTGCCCTCACCGCCTACTTCCTTGATCCGAGGTTCGGGACAGGCGGCGGCCCGTCGCGGCATATTCGCGCCAGCCCATTCGGGGATCCTAGGTCTCAAGCTTGACCCGTCCAGAAGGAGTTTACCCGCTTCTTAAAGTCTAATGAAGAGTAAGTAAATATTTTTGCATTTGTCTTATCGTCTTAGTATTTACATCTTATATTCCCTTTGTCTTAATATTTGAGGTCCAATTGCGGGAGGAACGTGGGGCTTATGTACCTTGTTGGGCCATCATTTTTTAAGGAAATGGCGGATCCAAAGATAGAGTTGGAAAATGATGTAAGTTTCTTTTGCATTATTTAGTTGATGAATATTTTATCGATTAATATTGATTTCTTTCATTTCATCTGACATATAAATGCATACTGTCCATACTACGATCCGATCCCCGGTTTCTTGGGGTTGTGCCTCATGAGAAACAAGTGGGAACTTATAGGATTGTATCTACGACATTTTCGGTTAGTTTCTTTATTATGTGTCTCGCATTTCTTGTAAAATTAATAAATCATACTTGTTAACCTATAAACATTTTTCAATGTGTAGGATTCCATACGGCACATATGGAGTCGTATGCATGGTACGGATCCTGCTGACACAGTATATGACCCAGCGACCATGGAGGAGATTCCTCCGGACAGAGCTGGATGAGTTGGTCGGTGTTGTCCAGCACGGAACTCGAGGATGGGGTAATTTCTGGTCCATGGAGTCTTTGCATCGCGGTATACTTGAATAATTATTTTTTTGACTAGTTTATTCATTTTTTTCATTCAAAATTTTTTGATTATTTACTGATTTTGTTTTCACCCAGGTGTACATGATCGTGAATTTGTCGGGCCATTTTGTCGTGTGCAGACTGGATCTACGTAGAGCCACAGTACATATGTACGACTCAGTACGTGCCCGATACACAGATGATAGTTTTGCCAATCGGCGTGCCGACACACGTCCCCTCCGTCGCATGCTCCCATGTGTACTTATTCGCGCTGGCTTCTACGCCGCCTTAGGTAAGGAGCCTGTCCGCCGCGAGTGGGAACTTATCCATAAGACCGAAAGATTGTTTTTTGCAGAACGACCCCACTAGTTGTGGTGTATTTGCCATACATTCTATCATTAGTTGTATCACACAGAAGATTAATAGGAAGTATGTGGAGCAGTCGATTCCAGAGATAAGGCAAAATATGGCACGACAAGTTTACCAGTACAGTACTGATAGTAGTACTTGGGAGTTGTAGTACATATTGTTGTATATCTTCTAAATATTTTGAGTTATTTAATTAAATATTCATTTTGCATGATTTTTCTTAATTTGTTTAAAAAAACAAGATTTTGTTTACTTTAAATTAAGAGAATTACAATTAGCAGATAAGAAATCCACAAAAACTACAAACATATTCATAAGAGCAATTGGGACACGATATAAAATTTGTACGATATATCGTGCCCTTATATAATTTGCACGATATATCGTGCCCTTTATATAATTTGTACGATATATCGTGCCCTTATATAATTTGTACGATATATCGTGCCAACTATAATAGGAACGATATATCGTGCCGAGATAGTTGTACGATATATCGTGCCAAATCATCTTGTAAAGGGCACTACCTTGACATGATTAACACATTTAGACTCACGAGTTTGACTCTTTGTGTGTTTTTCTAGAAAATAGTGTTACATTTGAAATAAACTTTTGCCTAATTTTCATCATCCGGACGCGTCTCGGACATTTTCTACGGGTATGATCATCTGCTCGGCATATTCCACATTTCTTCTTATTACGCACTTGTCTCGAAGGACATTTTGTGTCACCGAGGCACTTTCGTGCTCATCGGCGGCAATGACATAGTGCATTTGACGCAATTGTGGCCAGCACCCCCACACCTTGAATAAATTTGACTCTTACGTGAGCGATTACTTGATGATTCAACGGCGGAATGAACTCTACTTTGTCAGGACGACCTGCTTGTCTCGGGTTATTTGGAGGGTTGCATACTAAGTCTCGCACCTCTTGTGGTAGAACCCATTCACTCGGATCGGGGCGGTAAAACTTCACCCGCCCACATTTTTTGAAGATTTTCATTTTTATAATAATGGAATGACAAATGAATAGATATTGAGGTTCGCCTTCGCACAAATAAACAAACAATTATTTGAAAATATTGAGCGAATTATGTGAAAATATTGATACAAAAATTTTAAATTTCTTTATACCTAATTGCTGCGAGATGCATGGGCGCAAGGCATCAATTCATATTCAAATTCTCGGTAATTTGCACGTTCTTTGGGATAAGTCAACCAAATAAGTCTTTGTTCCATCTTTCACCTTGTACTTCACATTACTAAGACATTGTACATCCATTCTACGACCTATCTCAATTGCATCATTTAATCTTTTGGTTGCTTCAAGTGTTAGCTCTTGATCTTTATCATTAGCGGCGGTCGTCGTTCATAAAACCACTTTTCAATAATAGTCCGAGCACACTCAAGCACAGAACAAACAGGTAACTTTCGGCCCATAATAACCGACTATTGAAGCTCTCGGTGAGTTTGATGTCATGAACCCATAACGCCGGACAGACACTTAACTCGAGACCATATGTCTTCCCCCTGCACGTTCTAACTTTTTAAACGCACCCGTCTCACTAGCAACTTTTATGTTTTCAAAATACTTATCATAATCTTCACGGCGGTATGAATATGCTGCATTCCTAAACATTGCTACTATATGTTGACCGTATTGAGCCAAATTACTCTGCAAATGATAAGTGCAAAGCCCATGTGATGCTTCGGGTATCTTTGCTTTTATGGCATTTCGATACTCTTGTCTTTGATCGAAATAATCGTAGATCACGAGGGCAATTATAAGCATCTCTCAACTGTCTCAAAAACCATGTCCAAGAATCGTCGTTTTCAACATCCCGATTCCAACGGAAGAAGTGGGAAAATCTGTTCATTACCATCTTTTATTCTTGCCACAAACAATATTCCTCGATATTTGCCTTTAAGGTGTGTTCCATCAATCACAATAAGCTGGTCGGGCATTGCGGAATCCAGTGATTGATGCATGCAAAGCAAAAACACACTTGAATCTTGAATCTATTAAAATTCAACATGTGTAAGTATCTAGGAATTAGATTGAATGACTTGTTGCTATCTCCATATATCAACCCAAAGGCATGATGTTTTGCACTCAACGCAACATTATAACTCATTTTAAGCCCATGTCGCGATTCCAACTCCGCTATCATATCTCTTGCACGAGCTTGAGAATGTTCCACTAGTAATCTAGATGCAAAATACGCACCTACTACTTTAGAATGCACCGCCTAGATGCATTGTCATTCAAATTTAACCCACATCCATGGTGCTTGTCGAACTTCCCTACTCTCCAAATACCATCCTTTCCATATGCACGCATTCGAAAAGGGCATCGTTCATACTTGCATATTGCATGAAAACGAAGTCTTATCCGAGCGTTCAACTCGATACTCGACTTGATTTTCAAGGTGATACATGCCTAGTGCGATATCCAGTCGATTTTGCTCATGTATGTTGCTCCTTGGCGCAATGTCCCACGAGATGCTTCCAACCTAGCGGGTTCCTCGGGAAAGCGAAAGGTGCGAGAGTGTACCGAGGAATCACCTAACCGTCTGTGGGCACTATTATTTCGTCTATATTGTCTCTATGGATATCCGGATGTAAGTTAACACCTCGTCGCCTGCTGCATCTTGGTTTTGTTTTTGGAAATACTTCTCTCCGTCTCACGTCTCCACTCACAAAATTCCTCAAATTCAAAGACGTTGTTTTGGTCATTTTCAAATTGATTATTAGCTTCAACGTCGTACCAACATCACCATCGGTGTAGTTCTCGCCAAAATCATTTTGAATTTGTAGTTTGCACCATAATTAATGTCATTATTATCACAACCAACATCAGAGATCAGTATTATCACAATTAACATCGGTATTATCACAACCCATATCGGGATAATAGCCATCTTCATTGCTTGGCCTTATACTAGGTCCCGGACAATTGATATTTGGAACATTGCGTAGGTGCTAGTGGACGCGGATGATCAATAATTGGAACATTGTTCATATGCATAAAAGGTGCTCCACTAGGCCTTACATTTGCATGACTATATGGATTGATGTGCGGTACAATCGTATTGTTGAAAACCAAGATGTTGCATGTAGTTGTAATTAGGCCCAATGATTTGTTGAAAAATCATTCGACTAGCCATTAGTTGCATAAAACTTCCACCAACACCTTGTTGACATTCAACGTTCAACTCGATTATGCCCCATCGACCTCCCAATACATTATGCGAACTAGTCTCACCCATCGTTTTTCTTTTCGAGTGTTACAAAAACAAGCGGTAACTCGGTGTTCCCAAACGCAGTTTCAATGTCATCATCGTTTTTCAACTTTAACTTCCCAAGTTTGTTTCCAGAAATATCTACAATAGAATGCATTATACAATCGTATACGCCCCTATCAACATCAACAACACCATAAACCTCCTCCGATATTTCACTATAATTCATTTTGCCTAGGTTTAATACGTACAACTTCTTCTTCACCACTTTTATATTCTAAACCTTCCCAATGACCACCAAATCGAACAACAAGATAGCGAGAGTTCATCTATATACAAAGAAAAAATATTGATAAATGCAAGAACACATAAAAAGGCGCCTGTTTTTTACTGGGGCACGATATATCGTGCCCTTTTTCGTTGAGGCACGATATATCGTGCCCCGTATATTGGACACGATATATCGTACTTATATATTAGATGCGATATCGTATCAATATACGGGGCACGATATCGCATTAATATATACGATATATATATATATATGCAATATACGGGGCACGATATCGTGCCAACTCTATGACACGATATCGTGCATTGTGTTTCATAAATGCGAAAAATTTTCCTTTCACAAAACACTTCACATATTTTGCAAATATATTGGTCTTGAACGATTTAAACAAGGTTAACTAATTAGGAGAGAAGAACATTACCTTGTTATTCGATTTTTTGGTGCGATTTTGTTGATGAAAGCCCACAAAAATAACTTCTTGATATTTTGTGAAGAAGAAGAAGAAGAAGAAGAGAGAGAAAAAAATGAAGAGCAAAAAAAGAAGAGTGTGTTCACAGTTCACGTATGTTATGTATTGGGAGTATTTAATTTCAAGAGAGAGAAATACATATTAAAGGCTTGCATTTAAAGCCTCAAGGGTATTGTGGTAAAAGAACACCAAAAGTGGGTAGAAAACTATGTTTTTTATCCTACATGTCAAAAAACTCAATCACCTATCCCAAGTGGGTAATTTGCCCCATTTGCTCATATATATATTCTCTTTATATTCCTTAGAGCCCAACACCCCCTCTTCCCCACTCTAGTTCAATTATACAAAAAAGTTGTAAATACTTAGTTTTGCATGTGGTCGAAACCCCTCAATTTCTAGTACTTTAATATAATATTAGTATTATTTGAAAATTCAAAATACTCTAAAAATTTTAATAGAAATTAAGAGATATTTTTTAGCATAGAATATAAAAGGTTACTTGTCTTATAATTAAACATATTAAGCTAAATAATATCAAATCACGTTGTTGCGCTTGAAAATTCTTGACTATGCCAAAAGCTGTTTTATTGAATTAAAAGTTTGAAGAAACCATCCAAACATATACACACTTTTAACATAAGTGCATCATACCTTCATTGCTTTTTAATATTTCACCATTTCATAGAGTATTCTTCGAATTGAAACATGAACTCAGGAAAACTATATTGCAAGAATACTAGTCCCAAAAAAACACAGATTCCATGAAACAACATGAATAACTCAAATGGAAGTGAACATATGATTTTGGTTTGAGTGGTTAAAGCACCAAAATATCATCTACTACTTCATCTATCAAAGAACTAAGAATTTTAGACTCAATCTGTATCCCACATTCAAATGCTTCAATTTCATAATCAAGCCATCTCCCATATTGGCTGCTCATATCATATTCTACAATTTCATCAACCATGAAATCTCCCATTTCACTCCAACCAGAAATCTCTTTACATACATCTTCAGCTAGTCTGTCCGTTTTTTTAACCATCCACAAACCCTTAGCCCACAATTTGTATCCTCCTCTTACATACCGTCTGCATCTCATGTCCAAGCATTCATTCACACAATCGAACAGAAGCCTTCTGTCTGTTCTTGAAATATTTTCACAACCATTTAAACATCCTTTCCTTCTTTCGACTTGATCAAAAAGACGAGGTATTATGATATGACAAGCGTTCCCCAACGCATAATCATTAAACATCATATCGATATTGCATAGTATCTCCTTCACGTACTCTAATTTTGAACCTCTTGGCTTCTTACAGTAAGGTGTTGTTTCTCGCCTTTTTGGCATATTTCCGGCAGAAGTTGAAGAAGATGAGTCTGATAACTCGGCATCTCCCTCAAGTGGAGGAAATGTATTCATGGAATACCTACTGAGCACGTCGTGAAATTGAATTGGTGAACAGTGCTTGGCACCTGTATTTGGTAAGAGTTAGTTCATTTATCAGCTCTGTTTATTTAGGGATACTTACAAATATTACCCTAAGGTTTAGTCCAGTGTCAAAAAAATAAAAAAACCAGGTATCTTTCAAAATTATGAAAACCCCCTTGACATATGTTTCTTTTTTACAAATTGCACCAAAATGAGTAGTAATTTGTATAATAAATACAAAGCTCAAGGGGCTATTTGTAATTTTAAGTATAATTTTTTTTTTATAATTAAGTTAAACCTCAGGGTTACTTTTTGAAATTATTTCGTTTATTTATAACATTCTAGGATGTCTTCTAAGTTAACAATGTTAAAAGAAGCCCATCACTTACCTCCTGTACTATTAGTGTCTGCAGTATCTGAAGAATGGCAACTTTCTGAGATGGAAAAATGGTCAAGAACTGAAACTGGACTTGGAAGCCGGAAATCAAGTAAACTTCTCTCTTCAGACATGTTTCTTCGATGCATGCCCATTTCATCCACCGGGTTCTAAGCATAATTTCAAGTTCATTTGATTAGATTTTGGAAATTGGTTTCTAAGCAAATCTTCATGTATCCAATGAATTGAAAAGTTTCATGTCAATATTTTAACTTTATCACTAGCACATGGAACTTTTTGTTGAACCTAGGGATAATTTGAACTACAAAATAAAGAGAAAAAATCAACAGTTAAAATATGTCTGCAAAATCAGAACAATTTTGTGAATGAAAAAGTAGTTCCTACAATAGTAATTAAATAAGCCAAAACATTAGAATCTATTTTTAAACATACTGTGTCGATCAGTTTTGTTTGAGAAAACCGAAATTGGCAGCCAATATCCAGAAAACTATATACTTAAGAAACATAAGATGAAAATTAAAACTATCAATTGAAGACATACCTGGCACTTTTGATCTGTTATGAATCCCCTAGGATCTCTTGAGGAGTATAAACTAAAACCTGGCTGACCTTCCTGTTTATATGCGTAATTTCCATCTTTAGTTTTATTTTCTTCTAGCACGCTTGAGCCTACTAAGGAAACTGTCCCTGATCTCTGCTGCGAAAACTCTATCTTATGAGTCAATTCTTTTAGTTTTTGCTCCAAGAAAGTGCTTAATATATCGCCTCCTTTAACGTTATGTCCCAGGGAAGAGAACTTTTGAGCAACCATACCATCTGAGTCGAGCATTATCCGTTTACCTGGAGAATCTGCTTGGAAGATCTTACAGTTTTTCCCCGCATCAGCGGACCCCACTGAGCTAGGTCCTTGTTGTGTCATTGGAGCAGTGAATGTAAAAGAAACAACATCTGTAACCGCACTAGAACGAACTACTTTTCGGTTTTCATTTCCCGACAAGTCGTGAGCATCTTGAATTTTGTCAGAGTGGTGGTAACTCCCATCAATAGATCGTTTCTTACAAGATGATACTTGTCTCTTATCATCTTTAACTTCTGACGCCAACTTTTGGGAACCGACTTTAGAGGGCCCCACAAGTTTACTAGTTTTTCTTTGCCTTGCAGAAGAAAATTCTCCATTTACTGCTTTCCCAAGTTGTATGGTGGGCTTCAAATGCGATTTGCCTCTATCAATAGTGCAATTTTGCTTCTGATTGTTCTGGCGAAGCACACTTGAACAGTTCGTGTAGATGGTTTCTTAATTCTACTTGTGAACAGCTCGTCCGGACTTAAATCATTTGAATCTTTCTGACCGACCGAGGCTCTGCTGCTATGCAAATTTAAGGCTTCTCTTTTCTGAACGTTGGCTTTTGCTTGCAGTGCAAGTGAAATTGATTTCCCTTTATTTTTCACACCAACTGAAGATTCTTCTGAATTTGGAATCACTATACCATTCCAGCTTTTATTTATAGAGTGTCCCCTAAGATTCTTGACAGCACTAGATTCACTTGGCCTATGAGAAACTTGAAAACACTTTGACGTTTTTTTCGCTACTTGAACCTTCTCTTTCAAATCCCTTACACTCTTTTTAGCAGCATCCATAGATGGGATATAATTCGAACTTTTAATCGGAGACAAAAGTCTGTGATGTGTAATCGGAATTGATTTTGCCGATTTTGGTGGCAAAATTTCATTTTGAAACTTTTTAATTGGCTTTTGTAGTACCTTCTGATATTTGGGCTCCATAAAAGGTACATTCTCATGCAAACTGCTAGAGTGCATGAATTGAAGATCTTGAAAATATTCAAGATTTTTAGTTTTGTAATGAGAACCTAAACGAGATTGACAATCAGAAAGTGGAGTGGAATAAGGCTCATAAATGTTGGATATTGGTAAACAATCCAATCCCATAAGTTTTGCAACAACACCAGGGGCTTTGCTTACATAAAAATCGTCATCGGTCACTGATGAAGCACAACTGTAATCACTACTTTCTTTTATACTTGATCCAGCTCCAATTTCATCTTCACCCAGCTAGAAATTAGAAAAGAGGAAACAAGTCTAATTTACGAATCGGAAATTGAAGAAGTTGGATAATTTGCTATCGATATAGCCATACCATTTGGAGACGTGTCGTTGGTAAGTTTCCATCAAATCTTTTTTTCTGCTTAGATTTCTCTACATAATAAGAAAAAAACAATCTCGTCTTTGAGACACACCAAGTAAAGAAATGACTCTACCTATACACACAAGAACGACATAATTTTTGTACCCGGTGAATCTGCATTGCTTGACAACAACTTCTTTCGAGATTTTGTATTCCAATCAAACAGCTGGAAAAGGCCACCATAATTTCCACCTTTGGAGCCTTGTTTCTCAATCCCCATATTTGCAAGGCAAATTCAACTTTTACACACCAAAGAAATGACAACACAGAGAAATAAAATTTGGTCTCATAATGTCCATCTGCAATCAAATATCAAAGTTGACTGATATCACTAATTTATATTCTTCTTATAGAAGTAAAAGAATATTGACATATTATAAAGCTTCACTTTTCCAATTAAAATATCAAAATAAACATTAGTTACATTGTAGCACAGATGAATCATATCAACAAACAAGTTATAAACAGTATTGATGAAAGTTTAAATTAAAAGAATCAGCACAAATTTCATTATCTATATCTCAATATTTTTTAATTTCTCTCATTTTCTCATTTTTATTGCCGTCACTCGTCATCGTCATATGACACCAAAACTGATTACACTCTACTGTGGTAAATAATAACAACAATAACAACAACAACAACAAAATCACATAAATGATCAGTAAAGAGTGACCCCATTTGAAACTTACAATCACATAGCATAAAAACCTAATACAATAGAAAGGGGAAAAAACATTTTTCGTACTCTTAACACGCAAGAGCTCCAAAACATGCTAAGTCAAGAAAAACTCCCAGAGTCCACGTGAAATGATGATCGGGTGAGCTCCACACTTTGGCAGAGCAGCAAACTTTATTTGGCAAAAGCTGAATTTTATGAAGAACACATATACTATTACCTTAGACTCTTAGAGCAAGAAAAGGTTGAAATTGAGAGCTTAAGATAGAGTAAATGGTGGATTTTTGTCATATAGCAGTGAGCTATAGGTGTCTTTTGAGTGGTACAACAGTGTTTAGCAATAAATGAGAGTGGAATTTCGAGTGATTTTTAAGTAAGGACAAACAAAATATTTATTTGTATATATATATGTAGAAAGTGTTAGATTTAAAGCTATGAGTAAAAAAAACAATATACAGAAAAGGTTAAACAAAACAAAAAGGAAAAAACTGTAACGTCTCTTTGGTGAGGGGGAGAGATTTCAAATTCCAAGTGGAAAGCCGGGACCCACTATTGGCGAAAAGAGTGTTTGGTTTGGTGTTTTGCAATGTAGGGTAAAACTTTAAGTTAATTATTGGTTATTTTTTTGCTAATTCATAAAAAATGATGTTATGTTTATACTTTTAATTTTTAAGAAAATAATTAACAAACAAAATACAAAGTATTGTCATTCGAAATTAAATAAATATATTTCTCATTAAAACCTAAATATGCAAGTGAAAAGGCCTCTTTCGCGAGATCTTCTCAAGACTCCAACTTGTTCCTCAGCTAGCCTGCACAAGACCTACCGGATAAAACTCTGGTGTTAGCACTCCGACGATCAAGTTAGTTTAAGGAAAAAGAGAATATAAAAAGTATATAAAAATATAAAAGTTGAATATAAGTGAATAAGATGATACCAATTTTCTCACATTCCTCCTCCTTTTATACTCATCCTACCTTGTCATTGATGTCCACGTCGCCACCCTGGATTGGTGGTCAAAATAGATGAAAACCTGTGCCAGGTCGGCCAAAAGAATAAGTCACTTCTGTCAGGTCAAGTCTCAAGATTACTTCCTGTCGAATCGGTTTCCTAGGATATTAAGTGTTTGTCAGATTTTCTTTCGTGTAAATCTCTTAGAAGGTATGCTCACTCCTCTTCTGATAAGCACTTTAAATAAGGTAAAGAGAATGCTTTTTCATATAACAAACCTCCGATCAATCGAAACCTCACAGCCCTTGCCTTTATTCGTTCTACTTTTCTCTTGTCTTCTGGTAAATCATTTGTGCTCAGGTATTTATGAAGGTCAGACCTCCAATCATCACCTTCCCCTATTTCCATGATCTCCGCTCCAATGCTGGCCGAGTTGTCTATCAATACTGTTATGTTCCGTGAATCGCCTTCTTGAGCTGACTAGCTACCTTCGAGAGATGATCCGCCTTTATATTTTCCCCTGTCTTTCCTCTTCTCCCTCACCTCATCCCTCTTACCCTTATGCGCCTCCTCCGAGTTGACACATTTTTCAGCCCTGGCCAGCAGGTCATCAAATTTCTTAGCAGGTCGCTTCGCTATTGACTTAAAAAAGTCACTTTCATGCAGTCCTTGAGACAAGGAACTAGAGAGCACTTCTTGCATAGCAGATGGAACATCTAGAGCAGTAGTTGTGAATCTCTTCACGTATCCCATGAGTGGTTCATGCTCTCCCTGCTTTATACCAAAAAGTGCGAGAGCGGTCTTCTGATGCTTTCGCGAACTAGCAAACTGGTGTAGGAATGTCGAGCTAAACTCCTCAAAGAATCCAATAGTGTCATTCGGGAGCTGACTGAACCATTGTTGGGCAGACTCACCCAAGGTGGTCAGAAAAACTCGACATTTTACTCCATCGGTGTATCAGTGCAACATGGCTGAATTTTCGAATCGGCACAGATGTTCCCATGGATCGGTAGTACCATCATAGTCGTAGCTCAACGCCCTAAAGTTAACGGGGAGGTCGTTCACCATGACCTCCTCTTTGAATGGAATCCCTTTTTATCACAACCTGCCCGAACATTCTTTTCTTCATCTCCCTCACCTCCCTTTGTAACTTCTCCAACTCCGATGCCTGCCCTTCCTCTCTTCTATCCACCACCCTTTCCTCCACATGACCCGCATCCACCCGTTGAAGCCTCCTTCCTAGCCCACAGTGCATTGACCGCCTCTTGCACTATAGTTGACAACTGGTCCCTGGTTACTTGGACCGTTTCTGCTCAAACATGGCATCTAGGTTTGCCACCGACATTCCCGTAGAGAGGGGTATGGGCAGTATTCCGGGCACTGTTATCCCTACCCCTTTTCCGCCAAACGGAATCACCCCGGACACATTTGGAAATCCCCTCGAATCCACTATCTCCTTGCCCCTCAAGCTCGAACCAGACATTCTCACGTCTTACACTCAATTTCCCACAGACAGCGCCACTTGAAAAGGCCTCTTTCGTGAGATCTTCTCAAGACTCCAATTTGATCCTCAGCTAGCCTGCACAAGATCTACCAGAGAAAACTCGGTGTTAGCACTCTGATGATCAAGTTAGTTTAAGGAAGAAGAGTATATAAAAATTGTGTAAAAATATTAAAGCTGAATATAAGTGAATAAGATGATACCAATTTTCTCACATTCCTCCTCCTTTTATACCCATCCTACCTTGTCCTTGATGTCCACGTGGCCGCCCTGGATTGGTGGTCGAAATAGATGAAAACATGTGCCAGGTCGGCCAAAACAATAAGTCACTTATATCAGGTCGGGCCTGAAGATAGTTACTTTTTGTCGAATCGGTTTTCTAGGATATTAAATGCTTGTCAGGTTTTTCTTTCCCTGACACTTAGTAACTCTTGTCAGGTCGACCCCCTCGATATTTGGTCCGGCTTGCTTCTCCCTTACGTTCATTAAATACTTGCCAGGTCGACTGTACTTCCTAATAACTATTGATCAGGTCGGCTACACCGAAAGTAACTACTTGGCAGGCGAGTCATATCTTTAAGTAAATCTATATATGGTCGGCCATATCTTTTAGTAACTCTTTGTCAGGTCGGCCCCTCAAATCCTGCCCATCCTTTGATTCACTGATATCTTCATTAAATTTAGCAACTTTTTGTCAGGTCGGCCATATCTTTTAGTAACTCTTTGTCAGGTCGGTCATCTCAAATCTTGTACATCCTTTGTTTCCCCTTATTTACTTGTTGACGGGTCGACCCCATGACAAGCTACTTTTGGGAGGTTGGCCCCTTATATTTTTACCCAGCTCTTGCTTGATTATGTCAGACCTTGAACATACTAACTCGTCTGCAAGCTCCAGGTCTCCTTTTCATGAGCTAGGCCTTTCCTGGGAAAGACTTGGGCCTGGCCGGTCTGTATAAAGGCCCCTAAATCGTATCAAAACTGTGCAATTCCCATAAGTCCGAACTTGGCTTTGTTGAATCTTTCTTACCCTATCCTTTGACCAGGTCTCCCCAAAGTATGTTGAATCAACTAGTCCCCCTACTCTCCTAGTTTGATCGTAGATCTGAACTAGGGGAGTATTCCTCTGACAGGTCTCCCTAAGTAGGCCGAATCAACTAGTCCCCATACTCTTCTAGTTTGAGCATAAATCTAAACTAGGGGAGTATTTAAATGTCAGGTCTCTCTAAAGTAGGCCGAATAAGTAAGTATAAAATGCAGTATGCATATGAACATGTCTCTTTTTATAAGACATTATATTCATGATACCGTGTTTTGGAATTTATCTTTAACATTAATTGAGCGTAACTTATTATCCACGTGATAGATATGCTAAATTTATATATGAATATAATATATATATATATATATATATATATAGAATGGATCAAATGAGACCACATTGCATAGGTAAGACAGTGTGGACTAATCCTGTCCATAAATTTGAAATTTTAGATGGTTGAGATTTACCCAATTCAATGGCCTTTTTTATTTTATTTTAAATCAGTAAGGGGTAAGATGGTAATTGTATTATTAGCAGTTTCATTCCATTTGGTAACTGTTCCAGATCAATTCATCTTCCCCCAAAATCGCTCGTCAGTTCCGTTTTGAATTTCTACAGCTTTGTGGTCATGGGCTAGTGGTTTTACAGGTTCGTGGCTAGTGATTATTACAGTTTCATATCCAAAATTTTCGAAGCTTGAGAGAGTAATTCGTATCGTGAGTATAAGTTGCTGATCGAAGTGTTATTTATTGAGCGAAAGAGACTAGTCTTCATCTTCATCTTTGAAACACGGTAAGTAATTTTTTTTCCAGTATTTTCAACTTTAATTGTGAAACTCTAGGGTTTATTTAATTTTATTTTTTAATGCGATTTTGTTGTGTTTTGGGGAGAATGCGATTGGGAGTTGAAATTGTTATTTAGGGTTTAGTTTGTTTGTTTCATGTATTTTTTCGGTGATGGTGGTTAAGCTTTTGTTAAGGAGGTTCTAGGGTTTTTTCTAGTCGAAGAAGACAGATTATGGTTTATATGTTTGATGTACATTTATATTTTATATAGGTTACTGTATACTTAAATATTTTTCGATGTATACTTATATGTATTTTGTTGTATAAGTAGCATGTTTGCAGAAAATGCCGGCGCTGGTCGAGCGGCAGCCCAGCACCTAGGGAGCCTAGACCGCCTAGAAACAACACTATTTTTCTTTTTTTCATTTTTTTATTTTTACCGATTTTTGGCCGATTTTTTCCGCCTAGGCCCGATTTTTTAGCCGCCTAGGAGAGCGCCTAGCTCCGATTTGGTGCCGCCTAGGCTGATTTACACCTAAAACAATTTTTTCGACTGATTTGGGCAAAATTGGATCGGCATAGGGGCACCTAGGCCGATTTTTACAACACTGATAAGTAGTTAATTTTTTATGTATATATTTATATTGGTGTATACTTATGTGTTTTGTTGTATACTTATATGTGTTTTGCTGTATACCTATATTTGTTGAAGAAGATGGTTTATGGATTTTGAAGAAATTAGGAGATTTTTGTTGTATACTTATATATGTTTTGATGCTTATTTAGTTAATTTTTATCGTATGTTTTTTATATATTCTGCTCTGATACTTTATTTTTGATTTTTTGTGTCAGGACTGGTGTTTTGTTAATCATGACTAAAAGAGGTAGAAAAAGTGAACAGCGCGTCGAGGGCGACTGTATATATAGTCTGATTTTATTGTATAGTTAGACATAGTTTACTGTATAGATAGTCTGATTTTATTGTATAGTTAGACATAGTTTTACTATATAGGTAGTCTGATTTTATTGTATAGTTAGACATAGTTTACTGTACAATAATTTAGTTAATTGATTTGTGTCTATTAGTTGTTGATTTTTTAATTATTGTTATTTGATTTGGTATACCGTAATAAACCGTAATTATTGGTCTGCTCAAAATAATCTTGTTAACTAATTCCTTAATTCACGATCCCCCATGTTTTTGTTTGACAATTTTAATATGCAGTACATATATGTTAAACATACATTATAATAGTGTTAAATATATGTAAATATATGTTAAATATACAGTATAATAATCAGTGTAATTCTCCCTCTCTCTATAACTAATTTACGTAATTCACGGTCCCCACATGTTAATGAGTGTGACTTCCTCTTTTTCTATATTGATTCCTTAATTCACGATCCCCACATATTTTTGTTTGACAATTTTAATATGCAGTAAATTTATGTTAAACATATAATATAATAGTGTTAATTATACAATAAATATATGTTAAATGTACATTATACTGCATCGCAGAGCACCAGCGTGATTCTCTCTCTCCAGCGTGATTTTCTCTCTCCTCAGCGTGATTCTCTCTCTCCCCATAACTGATTCCATATTTGGACGGTCTCCACATGTTTGTTTGACAATTTTACCCTTTTTGGGATTTAAATAAATGATTAATGTATTATTATCTCAAATTATTCATAGCATTTGATGTAAATAAGGGAGAGTTGATATTAGTCAACATTATCTCACCATAAAATGTGGTCTCATTAGATCATCCCCTATCATATATATATACACACACAAAATGAGCTCAAGCACCACAACTATAGTTGAATTGACCGCAATCAAGAAAACAATAATTATTAAAATCTGTAAAAGCATTTGAGCCCAAGATTTGGAAATCCTATAATTTGATTTTATTCCATTCAATCACATTATTTAAACAAATGAGTCCTTTCTTTAATTACTTTTAGCAACCAAAAAAGTCACTTTAACGTGAGCCAAAATAGTATCACAATAAGCTGGATGCCACTTGTTATTAAGTTGTTTTCACTTTATTATTACTTAATAAGCTAAAACAATTTTATTATGACGACACACAATTGACCAGTATTTATAATTTTATTCCCTTGATTACTATATAAAACTAGTCTTTTACCTGTGCGATGTATGGGGTGTATATCTGTAAGACCTCTGTTTTGTACTATTGCATCTATATTTTTCTAATAGTTATATGAATTCTATCACCTGCATTTAGGGATGACAACAACCCCAGCGGTAACTTAATACGATGGGACGGGGAATCCCTGGTTAATTCGAGGAAGAGAGAGGGGATGAGGATTCTCCGCTTCTCTAAAATCGGGGATGAGACAGAGACGGTATTTATATCACTGTCCCCCTTCCCATTCGGATTAGATAATTTTTCGTTCTCATCCCATTCCCCAAATATGTATTTTGTATTTATCTATTATTAATATTGATTTTATTTATAATTTTATTTTATTATTTTAAAAGTTAAACCAATAATTTTACAATTTTACTTGTTCTTATTCTTTATTTTACAAATTATGGATTTATGTTATCTATGTTTAATTTTAAGAAAAGTAGTGATTGTTTTAAGTTTTTAAATTCTACAAATAATTAAAATATAAAGTAATTAATTTGATTATAAATCATATGATTAAACAATAAAACATAAATTATGATAAACTATAAAAAAATATCTTTAAATCCAAAATATTTGGTTGTGTGATTATGAATTATATCTACTTATAAAACATGTTTATCAATTATCCATAAGAATGTAAAAATTTGAAAAACGTTTAACATCCAAATGTTGATTTTTCTTACTCCAATGCTGAATATTTTAGAAATTGTATTTACAATAATTTCAAATTCCAATATTGTTTGGGATTTAGAAAGCTTAACAATTGTCAAATTGTTAAAGAAATTAAACAAAAACCATGATTTATATTTAGCAAACTCATTTTTAATGGAGAATGAAACTTCTCAAAAAACAAAAACTATTTTATTTTAATATATACACATATATCAAAAAACTATCAAACAGACAAATTCATAAATTTTGGATACATTTTTTCTTCAATTAAAATAGAGTCCGTCGGATTTTTGGGTTTTTTCTTCATAGTAAAAATATTTTTTTATCTATTTTTGAGTTTAAATATTCACTTACCATTTTCTTCATTTCTGGGTACCGGTACATAACTATTACATGACTTGATACTAAGTTATATAACTCGGTACCGAGCTAAGAATCGTATCAATTTTTTGATAAATGGCCAAGTATATCACCAGAGAATACATGTTTTTGAAATAGCTAATACATGACCGTCAATTTTTAGTTAAAATAGCTACAAACATGTTTTTGAAAACACATGTCTATTTTTTATTTTCACAAAACATAAATGACCAATTTTGCTTATTACCACATTAAAATAAGTACGTTTTAATTGAATTTAACCATTTAAATATAATTCTATATAATTATATAAGAAATGGACTAAGCCCAAATAACAACTACACATATATCATAATCATCAATATCTAAAATACATGAATATATGAATTGATATCCAATAGCCCGAATGTATTATTTTTAAAGCCCATTACAAAGTACAAAATAATAATTAAATATTTATGATATTTTTATTTATTATGCTTTTTTATGTAATATATGAAATATGGGTGTCAAAATGGAAATCATAAAAAAATGGTTAATTTGATATACTATACGTCAAAAACGGATCAAAAACGAAAAAATTATTATTTTTTTTAAAAAGAAAAAAGATAAACACAATAATTAATGCAATACATACCACAAATTTGGAAAGCTGATTTACATAATTCTACTTTTTATATCACTAGTAATCTCGCACGTGCGTTGCACGTGTGTTATTATTTTATTACTATTCACATGCATTATTATTTTTATTATTATTTACGTGTAATATTATTTTATGCTATTTGTTTATCCTGAAACTATATATTAACATGAGTGTTATTTATTGCTTTATTAATAATAAAATATTCATATAAAGTAAATAAAAATAAAATCTATTTATAAAATTTACATTTTTAATTATAGACTTAAATTCCAAATTCAATTCTTGAAAACATTAAGTGAATCGATTAAAAAGGATAATTAAATATAGTAAATTTTAATAATTCAATATAATCAAATTGTTGTCCTTGTATTGTAAGGTAATAAATTTCTAGATTGATGAATATTTTATTTTAAGGTAAGATTTTGTCAATTTTTCCCTAAATATATTTTTAATTATTTGATCACACAACATTGTCAAATTCGATTAAAAAAATAAAAAAATACTGTAAATTCGATTAAAATATAAATAAATATTCGATTACAATATTTTCCTAATATAAGAAGTAAAAAGAGCAGAAAATTTTTTGTTTCGGACTTTTGTTATTATATATATAGATATTTAAGTAGTATAAATATATGAGAATTTAGCATAAATAATAAGCTGCCAAAAAAATCTCTGAACACAATATCAATTGTTAATTCAATGATGAAAGATACATAAAATCATAATTCGTCTATTTTGACTATTATTAAACAGTTTAGTAAAGTTTGAATAGTGCTTAGTATTTAAAACTTGATTAATTATTATTTTATTGTACAAATTTGCATCGACACCATTGAAACAAATAAATAATATATTTGATGAAGATATAATGTATAGAATCAACAAATCATTGTAATATATATTTAAGAAAAACTGACATATACTAATATCAATTATAGTGAAATATTACTTAAAATTTTTAAAACATATATATTATATATAGATAGAATTGATGTCAACTATAGAATCACTTTTGGTATAAAGT
Organism: Rehmannia glutinosa; assembly: GCA_016081115.2. Taxonomy (NCBI): domain Eukaryota; kingdom Viridiplantae; phylum Streptophyta; class Magnoliopsida; order Lamiales; family Orobanchaceae; genus Rehmannia; species Rehmannia glutinosa. The sequence goes on from CM071926.1 coordinate 117,974,653, forward strand.
AGGAATACCAGTAAATAAAATTTTCCTAATTTTTATACATATAAAATAGGAATACCATTTACAATATTTTCTTTTAATATTTTCCTAATTTATATAATTACAACGATTTTTTATAATATTTTCCTAATATAAGAATTTATAATAATTACCATGTATAATGTTTACAATTGTTTCCTAATATAATAAGTAAAAAGAGCGGGAAAATAAAATTTACGGACTTCTACTATTATATATATATAGATATATAAATATTGTACAGAATTGCATCGATACCATTGAAACAAATAAACAATATATTTGACGAAGATATGATATATAGAATCAACACATCATTGTAATATATATTTAAGAAGAACTGATATATACTAATATCAATTATGGTGAAATACTATTTATAATTTTTAAAATCTATATATTATATATATATAGATAGAATTGATACTATAGACTCACTTTAGATATAAAGTAGGAATACCAGTAAACAAAAATTTCCTAATTTTTATACATATAAAATAGGAATACCATTACAAAATTTTCCTAATTTATATACATATAAAGTAGGAATATCATTTACAATCTTTTCTTATAATATTTTCCTAATTATATAATTACAACAATTTTCTTATAATATTTTTCTAATATAAGAATTTATAATAATTACCATTTATAATGTTTACAATTGTTTCCTAATATAATAAACAAAAAGAGCGGGAAAATAATAGTTCCAGATTTCTGCTATTATTATATATATATATATATATATAGATAATGGTGAATACCATTTATAAATTTTAAAATTTATATATATTATATACAGATAACATTGATACTATTCAATATTTTCCTAATTTATATAATTAGCTTAATTGATCTTCTTATAATACATTCCTAATATAAGAATTTATAATAACTACCATTTATAATTTATAATAATTACAATTTATAATTTTTACAAATGTTTCCTAATTTAATAAGCAAAAATAGTGGGAAAAACAATTTCCGAACTTCTGCTATTATATATATATATATATATAGATTTAAAAAAATATTATTTAAAGAAAGTTGACTACCAAAAATAATGAAATATCAAATATTTATCACTTTTTATTTTTATATATATTGTAATTACTTTTTATAGTAACTATAAATGGGCGGGAAAATTTCAACTTATTATTTCCGAAAGCACCTCTTATTATATATATATATATATATAGATTTGTATATGATTGTGATATATATATGAACTCTTACCAAACTTATTAATTTGGTTGGAGGTGGGGATCAACCTTGTGCTTTTGTAGTAGAGTCTTGTGTTAGACCATCTCCAACACTACTCTAATTAGAATAGTGCTCCACTTTTTTAGGTCCAGCACCGCACCATTCATTGCGCCATTTTTGTGAATTGTACAGTGCAAAGCCATTTGTGGCGGCACTGCACTGTTTATGCGCCATCTTTTTTTTTTTTTGCTTAATTTTAATTCTCTTTAAAAGGTATTTTTTAATTAGAAATTAGTATAAAATAATATTAAAATTTATTCAATTACATGTGATAATCTTTTTAAAAAATATGATGTGTAATTGAATAATACTTATAAGATTTAAAATACTACACAAAATATAAATCTTACATAAAATACATTACAAAATACTGAAACATAAAATTACAACAACAATAAAAACGACATAAAATAGGTAAAATTACATAAAATAACTAAAAGTAAAATTATTAAAAATACAAATAAAAACAGATATAATATTTTTTTCTAATAATCTGGAAGACCACTTCCAGACCCTCCAAGATTTGGAAAAAATGTCCAAACATATCAAATTTGTTGCTAGAGTTCGGTTGTTGTGCTTGTCTCCACTTCTACATAATTTGTTGTTGCTCCAATCAGAAGAATTCAGGTCATTCGGGATCAGAAATGGTATCCAAATTCTATCATTAAAATATTATCTTCTCTCATCAATTCATTTATTTTAGATTTATGATTTTGTGCTTCGATATTTTTCATTTCCAACTCAACAACGCGATCTTTTTTTTTTTTGCAACTAAACTTAATAATAATCCCTGAAGTTTTGCATTCTCTTCTTTGACCGTGTTTGCAAGAGTAGATGCATCTTCACTCTATTTCCTCTTTAATTTGGATTTTTTGACGCCCTCAGGCCGATGTGATGAAGAACCATCACTATTATTTTCATCACGTAAATTGATTGAAAAGGAAGACAATGAAGGATTTGGAGAAATAGGGGACTCTGGTATATTTTCTTCAGGAAATAAAGAGACTCCACCGGTGGTTTCTACTTGCAATATTCTTTCATCACATACCACACATGGTCAAATTTGAATCCGCCGCTATATCCTTTTTGTTGCATCAACAACTCATTTGCACGTTCCAACTGCATAATATATCAATATTGTTGAAAGCACATGGATTGTGCTTTTTAATGTCTCTTTGTGATTTTTAGATTTATATTGTAGAGCTGAGATTTAAAGATGATGTACTATCCAATGGCTAGGGATGAAAGCACATAGATGTGCCTTTTGATGTCTCTTTGTGCTTTTTAGATTTATATTATAAGGTTGAGATTTAAAGATGATGTGATATCCAACGATTAGGGTTAAAAGCACATGGATTATGCTTTATGTCTGTCATGACTTTTCTAGAGTAGTGTAGTTCCTAATAATTATATAATGAGCACATGTCCCAATCATTTTTTCACTTCAACCTTTGTTTATGTATTGTTTCTCCCATAAGGAAAATGAATTTGAATTCTGTTGGCCATTCTACCGTATCTTCTTCTTCAAGCTCATCTGATGATGAGTTTTAACAATTGATAGATAGTTATCATACATAACAACACTTGATTGTTGAACATATATACAATAACAATCTTATGCTAGCTGAATTTCCTAGGAAACAAAATGTTGAACCAGTTCATGGAGGTTCAGTCCCGGGCCATAAAACAATTTTCGTGACAGAGAAGTAATTGCTGCCAACCTCTTCAACGACTACTATTCTGAAAATCTAACATATAATAAAGAGCAATTCCATCGACGCTTTTATTTTTTTATTTTTTTATTTTTATTTTTTATTTATCGGATGTCACTAATAGTTTTTTTTTTATTTTTTATCGTTAATGCTGTAAACATTCATGATCGTTACTTTGTGCAATAAAGAAATACAGTGGGGAAACTTGGTTTGTCTACGCTTCAAAAAATAATAGCTGAATTTGGAATATTAGCATATGCAGGTCCAACAGATGCAACTGATGAGTACATCAAAATTGGAGAGTCTACAACTATTGAATGTGTCAAAAGATTCTGTCGTGCGGTCCGAGAAAGAAATAATGTGTCACCCACTGCTAATGACGTTGCAAGTAGTTTGGATTGTATGCATTGGAGGTGGAAAAATTGTCCAATAGCTTGGGCAGGACAATATACTGGCCGAAGTGGGCATCCAACAATTATTCTTGAAACTGTAGCTAATTATGATCTATGGATTTGGCATGCATATTTTGGGATGCCAGGATCTAACAATGATATTAATGTATTGGAGACGTATCATTTGTTCTCTAACATTGCTAGAGGGGTTGCTCCTCCCACACATTGCGTTATTCAAGGAAAGAAATACAACATGGGACATTATTTAGCTGATAACATATATCCTAAGTGGGCAACTCTTGTACAAACTATCCATGCACGAAGTGGTCCCAAAACAATATATTTTGCAAAGAAACAAGAAACGTGTAGAAAGGACGTGGAGCGTACATTTGGAATTCTCCAAAGCTGATTTGCAATTGTGGCAAATCAAACACGTTTTTGGAGTAAAAGTGATTTGCAAGATATCATGATTGCGTGCATAATAATGCATAACATGATAATCGAGGATGAACGAGATATTGATGCTCCAATTGAAGAAGCATGAGAAGAGTCATCTTTAGACATTGAATTTGTTGAAAATGAACATACTCGTTTTCAAAATTTCTTGCTTGTTCAGGCAAATCAAATTTGCAGAGGCACATTTTACACTTGGAAATGCATTAATTGATCATTTGTGGGAAGAATATTCTAATACAGAGAACTAGTCACTATTAAATTGTAATTATGTTTCTGTATCATTATGAAATTTTATTTTAATTTTTTGCATTAATTTCATTAAATTTTCTATTTTTTTCAATTTAATTAATTTTGAAAATAAAGAAAATTTAATAAATATTATATTAAATAAAATTACTTATATAATATTTTTATCAATTATCAAGTGATAAAAATCAATATTAAACTAATAAAAGAAAGAATATTCTAGAATATTCATTTTTTTAATGCGAAATGGTCATATAATGAAGAGTTGGAGATGAGTGTGTGATTTTGCGCCAAAGTAGTGCACTGAAATAACCAAAGTAGTCGCTTGCTTATGGATAACGGAGATGGTCTTATAAGGAGAATTGACTCGAGTTCGATCTTATACGAGTGTATGTCCTCTCCCCTACTATCTCCCATTGTACTAAAAAAAAAAATCGTTGCCCTTAATATGTATATATAAGTGTTATATTCTATATATTAGATATTTGTATTTACATAGGCCTAGGACTGATTAAAAAAAAACCGAAAACTCCTAAAATCGACAAAACCAAATTGCACCACACCGCAATTGTTTATTTATTGGAACCGTGATTAATATTTTTTTAACTAAACCGCACTGCATAGGATAGTGCAATTACAATTTGAGGTCTTAAACCGCATCGACCACACCGCAAGTAGAATATTATATATATTAGCTATATATATTAGTATATTTCTATCAAACTGTAGTATATTTGTGTACAATTTTGTAATATCATATTTAATTATTTTCATTGATTTATTATGGGTGTACTAGTCAATTTACTTAATAGTTTAATATATCAAAGGTAAACGCTAGGTTAGTAGGTTGTCTCCCCTCATTTTTTGTTATTCATATTGTCTTTTGTTATGGATGTAAATTATATAATGAGATTTGTGCTAGGAAATTTGTGAACTTGAAGATTGAAATGTTGAATTTTTTTATTTTTTTTTACAACTGAAATGTTGATATTATATATATTAGTTTCCACTATTATATGTTATTGAAGTTGTTACAACATTCAATTGAGACAAAAACATATTCTTAAATTTTTAGTTATCAAATTGTATGTTTTTGCTCATTTGATTGTTCCATATATTATTCTTGTATTATATTAAAACTACAAAACTGCCCGAAACCGTTGAAAACTACATATTTATTTTATTCTAAAAAATCGTGACTTAATATCAAATTTATAGCTGAACCGCACTTAGAAATTTGGTTTGAAAATTTTGAAAAAACCGTCCAAACCGCACAGTAATCACCCCTACATAGGCCTCATTTTTTAATGTCTTATACAAATCACCAAACGAAAAAATCAATTTACCAATAGAGAAATCATTGTAAATAAAATCGTTGTAGATAAATGTTTACCAATAAAATATAAAATTATTTTTAAATATTGGTAAATTTAAATATTATTGGTGATTTGTTGGTAATTAGTCGGTAGTTTGGGAAAAATAATATATTTTATTCTGCTAGTATTATATAGATAACTATAACATTTAGTGACAAAATCATTTTTGTAAGTAAATTTTGTTAAGTATTTTTTTGGGTAATGAATGAAGGAATGGTGATTTTTTTTTAATAAATAAGTACTTATAAAATCATCAATCCTTTCCATTTTGTTTCTGTCTTTTGATTGAAATGAACACTAAAGTAAACAAAAATCATATTTTTTTATTTGTTAAGAAAATCAAATCTTAACACTTCAATAGATATTACTTTCAAATTCATTCATGGCTCAGATTTTTCCTTCCAGATTTTCATTTTTTTGTTGAAAATGAAAAACCTGTCAAATTCAGCGACCTTAAACACTTTAACAATAGACATAAAATTAAGGCAAACCCTTCGCACTGGCTTTAGAAAATATTACAATATCATCTGCATGAGCTATATATGAGTGTTAGATCAATATTTTTATTTTAATTTTGACGATTTCATATAAATAAGTTTTATACTAAAACAATGTTTCCAAATATTTTCCAGATACTTCAAAACATTTTAATTGATTTTTAATAAAATTTTGAAGTACTTCTTGAACTTTATTTCTGACAAAAATCAGACAACTTCTTTGTGAAGAGGTCGACCGATTGCCCTATAGGGGGACTCGTACCTGAACGAGTTCAAAACAGAAAACAAAACAGAGAACTTTGGTGGTGGAGGGCGACCGGTCACCCTATAGGGTAACTGGTGCCTGAAGAGATAAAATTCGTATCCCATGTTTCCCTCCTGTGCAGGCATAGGTCGACCCCCCTGGTTGACCAGTCCACCCACCGGTTGATCTGTGCCAGATCGCAATCAATGGTTTTAAAATTCAAATTTTTCAACGTGTCGATCGGTTGACCCACCAATCGCCCTGTTCAAAATTAGATGATTTTGAACCTGCAACAGACAACAAGATTTGCTTTTATCACTTTATCATTTTTATACATTATTTGTGGATCTTGTGATCTTCTTTTTGCAGACAAAATTCAAAATATGAGGAGCCTATGTTGGATTTCAAATCATGAAGCTCCTGTATAAATAGATGAAGAAGATTCGAGAATCAACACAACACATCAATATACAAAGCACAACAAGAAATCAGCAAAATCTTCTAAGTCTTCATTTTCATATTCTTGTTGTATTAAGCCTAGCACTTCACTTTCATATTTAGCTTGATATTCTTTCTTTCTTGATTACACTCAACTTTTGAGTTGTAATATTTTCATTCAAAGTGTAATCTTGATTGTAATTGTAAAATCATCAAAAACAAGATATACTTGTTGAGTGTTCTTGTGGTAAGAACACACTTGGTTGATTCATAGGCATTGAAGAGTTTGGTGCTCTTCATAGAGGTGAGAAGAGTGTGGTGCTCTTCAAGGTAAAGGTTGTATTTGTTTGTATCAATAAAGCTTTTTTCTTTTCGAAATCCATTCGGACATACAAGGTGGTAGAGCACGTAGACCCTAGAAGGGTTGAAGCTCTATAAATCATTGTGTGTTGATTTATTTTATGCGCTTATATTTCTTCACCATCTTCATATTCGAAAAAGAGGGCACAAATCAGAAAACCGGAAAAATCTGTTCCCCTCCTCTAGATTTTCGTAGCCACTTGGACTAACATATGATATCAAAGCCAAACTCTTTGGCAAGCTCGTCTCTCATTGCGAGTAAATAGGAAAGATCCATGGCTACGAACGAAATCAACCTCATCATTGGCGCCTCAACCAACAAGCCACAACTGACGCCAATAATTATGCATTTTGGAAAGACCGAATGAAATGCTTCTTACAAGGTTGCGGGTTCGATATTTGGAATGCGGTCATCGAAGGATTAACCCAACGAACCAAGAAATTTGAGGATGGAACTATGGTTCTCAAAAGTTTCAAAGAGTTCGATGAAAATGACAAGAAGTTGTTCTCTCTAAACGGTGAGACTTTAAACATTTTGTATTGCTCTCTTACCGCCACCGAGTATAATCAGATTCGAGGAATATTAGGAAATTTATTGTTTAGATTTTGATGATACCATGTAAAACTTAGAATAGGAAGTTGACATCCCATTTTCCTTGTATTTCTATGTTGGAATAGAAAGGACTGAAAGAGTTGAGTGAAGTCGGCTATGTCGAAGAATGCAAGAAGTCAACTGCAGACTAGAGTGAAGACCCAGCTGTGTGTCAGCTGAGTATGGTCAAGATGGAAGGCAAAGACTCTACTAAACGAGAGCCAGCTGAGGAACAACTATGTAATGGATGTGGAAGTGTCAGTCAAGTCTGTAAAGAAGCCAAGTCTAATAGTTGAAGTGACAGTTGAGTTATTCCCATGATTGGAGCAGACTCAAGTCAAGGGGTAAAGGCAGCAGTCAAGTCAAGACAAATGACATTGATCCGTTGGAAGGAAGTCAAGGATATTACTCGATATATTAATAAGTCCAAGCTGCCAGGTCTTAAAGTGTTTGGCCTAGAAATATGCAAAAGGAATAAGCCAATGGAAACACTGAAATGTGTGTCAGACCTTGTAAAGATGCAGAGTCTTTTAATACGAGGAAAGGTCAACATCACATTACTGCAGGTCAAGAAAAGACAAGCCAACGAACAAGAAGTGTCATTTGAAAATAGCCTATCTCTTCAACCGGAAAATTTTCAAATGAGCACTATAAAAGGATGAGAAAGCATTTGAGAAAATGTGACGATTTACACGAGCAAAAATCAATATTCAAGCAAGCATAACCTGCAAACATTCTCAAAGCTTATCAAGATATTCCTCAAGCCTAAAACTCGAAGGAACTCAATCCAACACACGCTGTGAAGGAAAGATTACTTCAACCAGTTGAAGAGGAAAAGTTTTAAAGAACGAAAAGGGGTCTACTCTCCAAGTTGAAGGAGCTGTAGTAAGGTTCAAGATCGAACCAGAGGTTTCGAGCTCGTTGGAAGGCTGTATGATCAATTCCAAGGGTTGGAAGGAGCTGAAGTAGAAAGGCAACTTTCTTGTGAAGAAGCTGAGTCGCAGAAGAAGCCAACTGTGTGATCAAGGTTGTCTCTAGACTGAGAACTGCTTTGTAACTTGATCTGTTACTTAGTGGATTCCTCCGAGTTGGAGAAGAGTGGATTAGAGGAATTACCTCATCCTCGAACCACTATAAAATTTACTTATGTCATTTACTTTCAGCAATTTACTTTCGTGCTTATATTTTTATATCTGCTAATAAGTTATATTGCTATCCAACTGATAATAACAAATGTTAAAAACATGCTTAAAATTAATAAAGGGTGTTAAGTCTTCCGCTGTATAAAACCAAATCAACTGAAAAGTTAAGTGTTAGCTGACGCAGTTAAGTTATACTATCAACAGCTCAATCGAGTTTGTTGAGTGGGTAACTTTGCTGAAGTAAGCCAACCTAGCTGTCCCCCAAAGACCCAGCTGATTTGAGTCAACTCTGTTGAATATTCTAAAAGGACTAAAAAATGAAAATTTGGTAAGGTTTATTCAACCCCCCTCCCCCTTATACACCTTAAACCACACCCCTTGGGACCTACAAGTGGTATCAGAGCGGTTGGTTCATTGAGCCTTCGGCAGTGGTTACTGAACTATATCTCAATCTTTTTCAAAAGGTTTAACACTTATGTTTTCAAAGTCTTTCATCTTTAAAGCAAAGTTATTATCATGGAAGCCAATCTAACTCGTATTCCTATATTTACTATAGAAGAGTTTGATGACTAGAAGATTCGCATGCAGGCTCACCTATCAGCCTTACATGATGAAATGTGGCTTGTGATAGAAGATGGGCCACTGCAAATAATGAAGGTTAATACTGATGTAAGAAGAGCACCTCTAGCTGAAGGAGATGATGTTGCACTAGCAGAGACTAGACCAACCATGGTTGAAAAATCTCGCAGTGAATGGATTAATGAAGATAGAAAGAGATACAACCTGGACAATGTGGCCAAGGATATTCTGTACAAGACATTGGACAAGGCTATTTTCAACAAAGTCAAGTCAGCCAAAGAAATATGGGATAAGCTAACCCTGATTTGTGAAGGATCAGAACAGATTAAAGAGAACAAATTAACTGTTGCTCTTCAAAAATTTGAAAATTTTAAAATGCTTGGAGGTGAAAGTCTGGATCAGCTGGATGCCAGATTCACAGAGATCACTAATGAGCTTTCAGCTCTTGGGAAAGAGTACACTCAGAAAGAGATGTGCATGAAGATCCTAAGAGCCCTCCCAGCTGAATGGGAAATGAAGGTCATGGCCCTGGACATTCTATGGACCTCTCAAAAACGTCAAATCATGAGCTATTCTCAGACCTCAAAGCCTATGAGTTTGAGCTGAGAAGAAAAGAGCAAGAGGAGACAGATGTACCCAAGACAGCTGCATTGCTGGCCATGAAGGGAAGAAAGCTGAGCTAAAGGAGACCATTGACCAGGAGGAAATTGCTCTCATGGTAAAGAGATTCAACAAGTTCTTTAACAGGAGTTATAAAAGAAATAAGGGTGAGACCTCTAGGAGACATTCAACACCTTCCAAAGCAAGGGAAGACAGGCCGCCCAAGAGAGCTGACCATCAAAGAGATGACTATCAGATAACCGAGAAAGCTGATCAGAGAGCTGAAAACCTGTGTTGGAATTGCAGACAACCAGGACACTTTGTTGTTGACTGTTCCTATCCACCAGTCAACAGATACATAAATAAGGAAGAAAGAAGAGTCTTCAGGGAAAGAAGACAAGAAAAGAAGAAAGCCATATTGGCTACTGAGACTGCTGAGCCAGCCAAGTGCAAAGAAGCAGTAGACTCAAATAGTAGTGAAGCTGACTACTCAAGTGATACTGAGGAAGAGGCTTTGATCTGTCTCATGGCTAAAGAACAAGATCAAGAAGATGAGGTACATTCTAACTCATCTCATTCTGATTCAAGTGACTGTGATACACACACTTCATCACCCACCAGATCTTTATGATTCATTAGGCAAAATGATGAAAGATTTTGAGCACATTAAAACCTCACACACACTTCTGAATGAGGAAAACAGCCAGCTTAAAAGCTAAAACTCACAGCTGACTAAAGAGAGCTGAGTACTCTAAGTCACATAGCTGATGAGAACACTAAGCTGAAGGCTGAGAATGCCAAGATTTTAGTAGAGTTAGCTGCTACTGAAAAGAGGGAAATAGATCTTAAAAATGTGATTGCCTCATTTACAAAAGCATCCAAATCATTGGATGAATTTATTATGAGTCAAAAAGAGTGTGGAGATAAGACAGACATAGGATTTAATTCATTTGTGCATAGTCAAGCTCCCAAAATGATTTTGGAAAAAGGATCCTCAAGCAGTGAGGGAATCCAAAAGCCCAAGGCACCATGTGTTGCACCAACATCCACACCAAAACACAATCACAATCATACTGGCCTTGGATACAAAGGTAAAGGAAAGAAGCCAGTCAAGTATGCTGAGAGAACAACTGAAAAGAAATTTAGACAAGTCCATCAGCAGACTCCTAACAGAAAATACTCTTTAAAAGCCAAACATAGATACCAAAAGCCCCAGAGATTTCATCAAAGAAATACATATGATGGGAATGGCAGAAACAATCCAAACCAAGCTTATTGGAATAACCATGTAAAATATCAGCAAAGACCTATGGGATACAAGCCAAAATGGCAAAGACCTCAACTTCAGTAAAGGTTATTCTCAAGGCAAAAGAGCTATTATCAGCACACATATGCACCCAGGCACAACACCCTAAAATTCCACAACTATCCCAAGAAAGCAGTTGTTAAAACAAACAAACAGGCATACAGACAAAAGAGGCAGCTGTATGATCCTAAAAACCCCAAGCAATTTGCTAATGTGCACTATGATTATGGAACTGGTAGATGGCAACCTCTTAGAGTTAGATCATCTGGCTATAGGTTGGTTGGAGCATCTTATAGCACTAACCCCCTAGGACCCAGACAAGTATGAGTACCTAAAACTGATTTCCTTGATTGCAGGTTCAAGGAATAGCTGAGTGCCAAGGAACCTGGTACATGGATAATGGTTGTTCTAGACACACGACAGGGAATAAAAGAAATCTGTCAATATTCAAGGAGATCAAAGGTGCAAAAGTCATATTTGGAGGAAATGAAGCTCTAGGGGAGATCAAAGGCACATGATCCATTAAGAAGAATGGGTTGGAGATCATAGGTGTAGCAAATATTGAAGGTCTCAACTTCAACCTGTTAAGCATCAGCCAACTTTATGACAAAGGCTACAATTTGGGATTCAACATAGGGATATGTCAGATCAAGGAAGCTGAATCTAATGAGATTGTGCTGCAAGGATCAAGGCAAAAGATCATGTATGTAGTGGATTGGTCTACTGCTACACCAAGCACATGTCTTGCTAGCAAAGAGTAGAGCCAAATCCAGTTGGTTGTGGCATAAAAAGCTGAGTCACCTAAATTTCAAGACAATCAACAAGCTTGCAAGGAGTCATCTTATGGAAGGATTGCCAGACTCAATGTACAAGAAAGAAAGTATATGTGATGCATGCCAGATGGGAAAGCAAATCAAATCATCATTCAAGGATAAGCCCAGTCCTTCTTCAACAAGGATATTGCATCTATTGCATATGGACTTATTTGGTCCTGTTGAGTCAGCTAGCATCAGTGGAAAGAAATACACCTTAGTGGTGGTGGATGATTATTCAAGATATACATGGAAAATTTTCATATGTAAAAAGAAGGAAACCCTGCAGAAGTTGCCTCAGCTGATGAGAATAGTTCAAAATGAGAAGAGTCAAACCATTATAAAGATAAGATCTGATAGGGGAACTAAGTTTGTCAATGGGATTATAACTCAGTATTGTGTTGAAAATAGTATTGCTCACGAGTTATCAGCATCAAGGACTCCCAGAACAGAATGGAGTAGCTGAAAGAAGGAACTTAACTCTCAAGGAAGCTGCAAGGACAATGTTTGCTGAAGCTAGATTACCTAAGAGATTTTGGGCTGAAGCCATAAATACAACATGTTATACTAAGAATAGATGCATGATAAATAAGCAATTAACCAAGACTCCCTATGAAATTTGGACAGGGAGGAAGCCAAATGTTGGATACTTCAAGATATTTGGATAGAAGTGCTTCATCCACAACAATGGCAAGGATAATTTGAAGGCTTTTGATGCTAAAGCTGATGAATGTATCTTTTTGGGATACTCAACTGAGAGTAAAGACTATATAGTGTTAAACAAGAGGACTATGGTCACAGAAGAGTCTATCCATATGGTGTTTGATGAGCCAAATGTGAATGGAGAAGACATTGATGAGTTAGCTGAGAAGCAGAATCAGCCAACTATGCAAAAGAATCCTTATGTTGAAGCAGATGTGAGAGCACTCAACCCTGATGATGATGAGATAGCTGAATCTCAAATACAGCTGGAAGGTCTGCAGCTGAATGATGATGAAGAAGTTGTTCAAGATAACTTAGTTGCACGACGGCTGAATCAGCAGACTTACTCCAACCTGATGTGAGATGGCTGAGAGACCATCCACCTGAGTTAATCATTCGAGATGTAAGAGATGTCATAAGAACCAAATCCAGAGGACAGCATGAAGTAATGTTCACTTGTTTTATTTCCCAAATAGAGCCTAAAGATGTGTCCCTTAGAAGACACACATTGGATTCAGGCTATGCAAGAAGAGCTGAATCAGTTTGAGAGAAACAAAGTATGGGAATTAGTTCAAAGGCCAACCCACCAAAATATTATTGGTACTAAGTGGGTATTCAGAAACAAGATGAATGAGGAAGGATATGTTGTCAAAAATAAAGCAAGATTGGTAGCCAAAGGGTATTGCCAAGAGGAAGGTATATATTTTGATGAAACATTTGCTACTGCTGCTAGATTGGAAGCAATAAGGATGTTTCTTACTTATGTTGCACATAAGAACTTCACTTATATCAAATGGATGTGAAGAGTGCATTTCTGAATGGATTGTTAGAGGAAGAAGTCTATGTTGAACAACCTCCAGGTTTTGAGCAGAAAACTATTGGAGATAAGGTCTACAAGCTCAAGAAGGCATTACATGGATTGAAACAAGCACCAAGAGCATGGTATGACACATTGTCTCAGTTTCTAATTGACAATGGATTCACCAAAGGCAAAGTTGACAGAACACTCTTCAGGATTCAAGATGGAGAGAGTTTATTGCTTGTTCAAATATATGTGGATGACATCATCTTAGGATCAACAAACAAAGAGCTGTGTGGCAAGTTCTCAAACCTCATGCTAGGCAAATTTGAGATGAGCATGATGGGAGAGCTAACTTTCTTCTTAGGACTTCAAGTCAAGCAATTGAAAGATTGAACCTTCATAAGTCAATCCAAGTACACCAGAGATTTAATGAAGAAATTTGGAATGCAAGAAAAGTCATCAGTAAAGATTCCTATGAATACATCAATCAAGATTGATATGGATGCAGATGGCAAAGTTATTGATCAAACTAGATATAGAGTCCTCATTGGATCTTTGCTCTATTTAACAGCAAGCAGGCTAGATCACCTTTGTTGTAGGTGTATGTGCTAGATTTTAATCTGCACCAAAAAAGAGTTACATGACTGCAGCTAAGAGAAAATGAGCAAGCTTCACATTTCAGCCAAGTGAAACAGCCTAGACTGGAAATCAGCTGTATCAAGTTAGCTGACAGCTGAGTGATCTAATGTGAAGAGAGAATCAGAGTCAAGTCACTTTGGGATGATAGCTGAGTTATTTATGAGCTAAGTGAGAAAATGTAGTTGTTTTATGCGAACGGGAATATTTTTAAGGATGACGTCAGCATAATTATGGTTGTCAGAACTAAAGTTGCACGGTTAAGCCTATGATTGGATATAAATGTTGTTGCATTTAATGCAGGGAAATTAATGCGGTTTCAAAGGTAAAATACCGATCGTCGATTTTGATCAAGTTTTTCAAATTCCCAAAATCGTCCTTTCAAGTCTAATATAAGCCAAAAACATTTTTTCTCTCTCCTCACAAAAACTCTCCCGTCTTTAACAAGCAAAGAATTCTCTCTGTGAAAGTGCGAAAACCCTACTTATCAAAATCGAGATTTTACATTTTTTAACCGTTTATCTTCATCGAAAATGGAAGCTACATATGATTTCGTGAAGATGTCTGAGAAGATCCACTCCGGATCCACAGTGGACTTCAAGGGAATGATGAAGCAGGGTGCTGATGAAGCCCTGGTGAAGAAAATCACTGAGAAACTCGAGAAGTCTGGCTCTAAAGGACTTTCTCACTATGGAGTTTTCTCACATGTATCTGGAAAAGGTCGTAATGTTCTATGTCAACGCGGAAGTGCATGATGATGCGATTCGCTCATCAGTTCACAACAAGGCTATCAAGATTACTGCTGCTGACCTTGTTGAACATTGCAAGTTGCCTACTGAATGGCTGAAAGAAATCACCGAGAAGGATGTCAACATAGCTGCGTCTTGAAAAGAGATAGCCAAGCCTGAGTCAGCTGCAAGGACTATTTATACAGCCAAGAAGGATTTGATCAAAGATGACTACCATAAGCTGATGGACATCGTGTCCAAATGTGTTGATATGAAGTTCAGAAGCTTTAACCAGCTATCCCAGACTAAGCTAGTGGTGATGGCTGCGATCTTAGAGGAAAAGAAGATCAAGTGGGCTGAATTTGTTTTCAGCCGTATCTGTCAAAATGTGATCAACATGACCATCAAGGAGGATGGAATGTTTGGATCCTCATTGGGGTATGGTCTGGTGATTGGCCATTTGATGGAAGTGAAAGAGATTGCCCTACGCCATGGAAAACCATTCCATGTGAACAAGAAGATGTTCAAGGCAAACCTTTCTGGAGCTCAGAGGAAGGAGCATGCAAGAAAAGCTGACACGAGTGAGGGTGAGTCAGCTGACCCTACTGAAGACTCAGCTGCAACCGCTCCAGCTCTCTCTCTTAAGCCTATTCAAAAGAAGAGAGCTGCCCCAGCACCTGCCCTGCAACTAAGCCAGCACCTGGCCTGCAGCCAAGTCCAAGAAGGCTCCTGCCCCTACAGCCAAGCCACAAGAACCTACCCCAGCAGCCGAGATCGAGAAGGATATATCTACGCCTTCTCTAGTCATGAAGAAGAAGCGCACAGTTGTGCCTCGCAAGCCAGCTGTTGCAAAGAAGATAAAGATGGTGGAGCCAGAAGCCACCACAGAAGAAGCCGAAGGATATTGTCCCTCTTGTCAAGACCAAGAGAAGGAGACTTTATAAGAAGTCTGATCTTGAGAAAGCTGAGTCTGCCACTCAGCCAGAGAAGCTCGAGAAGGAGACTGCTGATACTCAAGAGGAGCAGTCTAAAGAAAAAGGATGGTGGTGATGCAGCCACCATGGACGTCGAGAAGACTGCTGATGTTGATCAGCAGACCATAGAAGACCCAGCTGCTCGTGAGACAGCTGTGGAAAAGTAAGGAGCTGAGACAACCAAGTTGCCAAAAGAAAAAGATGTCCATTCCCCTCAGACTGATGCTAATGAAACTGAGGAGGAACATGCTCCACTTGCCACGATCCAGGAAGAAGGAGATGATGACGATGTTATTATGATATCTCCTATCTATCCTGATATGCAGCAGAGACTGAAGGACTGGAGAAATTGGAAGTTGGACTACTCTCGACAACAATTTGAGCACCCAGAGTATGTTGAACAAGAAGAGGAGCTCTTGAGCTTCCTGGGGAACATCTCAGTCCGTTTTGCTCTCAATGAAGACTTTTGTATGGATGCCCTTCGTGCCATCAAGGAATATGAAAAGGAAAAGACTTTGGAGAAGGCCAAAGCCACTAAAAAGTAAAAAATATGCATGTTCACTGGTAGTCATGAGCATCACATGGACTCGACTGACAGCAGTGACTTGGAGGAGATCGATCCTGCTGCAGCAGCCGAGAATGCCGTATTCAAACAAGCCATCAAGGAATCAAAAAGCCATGCACGAACATCAATTGCAAGAGGGTCCGGGAGAGTCTTCCCAACTCTCTCCTCGATCTAACCCTTTGGATGTGGCGCAGAAGATAGCTGCTGGTATTCATGCCACCACATCCCCCGTGCAATCTGAAAATGGCTCTCAGGGGAATGGCGATGAAACTAGGGAAGAGATGGAGCGGGCACCCTAGCCAAGACAACTTCTGAAGGTGTTGAGACACCTGTCCCCACGACTGATCACTCAGAGGGAAAGACAACCGAGTCTCAGGAGCAGAGCAACCCCACAACATCTAACTTAGCTGGTACACCAGCTGAGGGGGAAGCACTCTCCACCCCAGCTAGGTTGAAGGACGTTGTGGGAGACCAAACTATGGATAAAGGAGGCGAAGGTGAGAAATCAAAGGAACAACAGAGTGAAATTGACGAAGCTCGGTGGTTGAGACTGTCTTAGTTGAAACTCCTTCTCCACTGAAAGCCGATGACGCTGCTGATGCAGCTAACACAAGGACGGAATCGAGACCATAGGAGTTAAGACTTTTGGTCCTGAACGTGCAATGATAGGATTTGAGACTTCGACGGATGCCACCAAAGACCCTAAGGCAGATGAGTCTGCTTTGGGGAGAAATGTCCAAGACCTTATTGCAATTGAGATTGCACATAGGGATGTTCAAGGCCCTCCAGCGGTTGAGACTGCTGAGGGTGTTGAAGGCCTAAAGGAGGTTGAGACTTTCTTAGGTAAAGAAGCTGCAAAAGAGCAAATTTCTCACATAGAGACGACTGATGGAGAAGGCAAAATCAGCACTCTTAGTGATTCCCAGGAAAATATTGACACAGAATTCCTGGAATCCGATAATAAAGCTGAGTCCACTCCCATTGAAGATTCTTCGAAGGACAAAGCTAAGGATGCTCAAGACTCCCGGAATGACAAAACTGCTCCGATGACGCTGATAAATCAGCAGAGGACAAGACAACTCAAAAGGAAGGACCCACTGATACCGAGAAAGTTGTTAAGGCGGTGATGGTCGATCGGAGCAGCTAACACACCTGTTGCTCAAGCCGAAATCGATCGGTTTGTGTTAAGACTAAAAAAGTGCTCCCAATGCCACCGAAGCGTGCAAGTGAGGCAAGTCAAGCTGACTCAATTGAAAGGAGAAGGGAAAGGCTCCACAAGTTGGACATGCGGGAATCCCTCTCGTCCCCAATGATATGTTCCCTTTTGAAGCTGAATTGCCACGCCTTAATGCCGAAACTATTAGAGAACAAGCTAAGTATACTATGCAAGTAGAGCCCGGAGTTGCAGTTGATTCAACGATGGTGCCTATAGGTTTTGACTTTGATGCCATTTGGCCCGAGGATGAGTCTGCTTCGTCAGCAGACTTTCAGAAGGCATTTAAAGCAATATGTGCTGAGATTGAGAATATGGATCACGACTTAGCATCATTGGACCTAAGGTTGGACAACCAAGATGCAAACATCAGCGGGGATATTCGTGGAGTTGTTCTATGAATTCGCGAGTGGGTTGCACAGACTACTGCTATGAGAAGAGAGCAAGTCCGTTACTTCAAGTCACTCTTTGCAGAGTTATTGGTCTGGAGTGTGGATAATATACAGTTTCAGCAGAGGCAGAATGAGTACATGGTGAGAATTGAAGAATCTCACAAGTCGGATATAAAGTTGCTCAAGCTACAACATAAGAACAAGATTGCAAGATTGGAGACTACTATGAGTCAACAGCTCAATGTTCTCCAAACGGAAATGAAATTAATGGCAGCTGAGTCAAAGGTTATGCGGTCTGAATTCCGAACAGCCTACTCTAAGTCGGATGTTAAACATGATTCAACCAACAACTGACTCGACTTCATTTTAAGTGGCATGTTCCCTGGTCTGACCATATCTTTTGGTGATGATGCCAAAAAGGGGGAAGATGAGGCTATGAGGGAACTGAAGGAAGGGAAAGGGAGTCATAAGGTGGAGAAGAATGAAGTAATAGCTAAGGGGGAAGGAAGCTCGAATAACCCCCCTTTGAAGCTTATGTTTGCCCAGACTCCTCAACAAGGAGAAATAACAGCTTCACTTCTCAGCAAGCTACTGAAAGAGCTGTCAGTGGAACATAAAGCTGAGTTGGCATTTAAAAAATCAAGGAAAGCCATCGAAGCTGAGTTCGAAAAGGTGGCTGAGAAGCATTCTTCGCGTATCTAGAACATAAGGATGCAATATGATGGTCCCCCAGTAGGAAAAGATTTCCCTGCGATCAAACCCCCAAGAGACATTGATATGCCTGATGCTGGGTTTGAGCCCAGATCACTAGAGGAGTTTCAAACTCTAGAGGGAGAAGGCTACTTCAAGATATGACTCTACTGCAAGCCTGGGACATGTACTGGGAGAAGGGTCTCAATGTATGTAACTTAGCTGATGTTAAGCAGAGTTCCAGCAGTCACTTAACTGGAAAAGAAAAAGCACCAGTACAGCACACTCCCAGAGGAGCTGAGTCGGGAAGAGGAAGGGGAAGATCTGGTGGCAATGGAAAAGGTAGTAGCTCCCAACCACAGCCAAGACCACAGGACATCAAGTATATTGATCCACAGAAGAAAGGGATCACTTAGTGGGCTGGATATGATCATCTTGCAAACTTGGAAGTACAGAATGCAGAAGTTATGAGGAGGCAAGAAGCCGAAATGATATGGTCACGCGAGAATGGGAGGAAAGGCAGCGTAGGGATGACCCTGCTGCAAGGCGTGCCTATGAAAATAAGAAGAGGGATGAAGAAGAAAGGAAGAGGAGAAGAGCAGAAGAGAGACAAAGGAAGCAGCCAAGGCGTTGAAGACGGCTGCAACTGTCACGCCCCAAACGGGACGCGACGAACGATCCACAACTTAAATACAATAACCAAGCAGTCCAGACAAATTTCAACGAGAACCCAATGAGACAGAGTCTAAATAGCAGCGGAAAAAAATAACAAGTACAAGTACAACTTAAAGTCTACAATCCATCATCCAAATTACAACCCGAAAATCAACAAAATATAGTAACTTAAAGTCAAAGGGTCCTACGCCCTTTAGTTACAAACCCGAATAGAAAGAAATACAATAGTCCAACGACAACACAAGATAAGAGTCCAATCAACAACAAGAAGAAGTAACGAATCCAACAAACGTAGTACAAGGTCTCAATCCCGAGCCGGTTCCGCATCCTCAACGAAATCCTCATCTAAGGTTAGAAAATAGGTGGGGATGAGACAGAAATCTCAGTGGATGGGGTGATCGTGTGCAAGTGTGGTGCAATATAGTTAATGTGAGAAAATAGTTATATGAAAACGCGTGAGTATGATGCATGGATTCACACACAGTTTGCAAGCGTCGTGATAAAATATTTAAATAGTATACTTATACAGTTCACGAAAATAGTTCATGGTCACACATGCACTATGTGATTCAGTCAAGACAGGTAGGATTGCGTACGGAAGTGTAACGCCAATCCCAATGCAAGGAAAATAATGGTTGCGTACGGATTTGTAGTGCCAACCAATGCAAAATAGGTAGCGGTTGCGTACAGAAATGTAACGCCAACCAAAATGGGTCCGCTAACTCCGAGTCGTGTGGATGACAACGATTCCTTCGTTCTTCCTTGTAACTCCCAACAAGTATGGTCCAAGACCGGCACCTTATCACTCCGTAGGCAAAGACAAAATCCACGGTGGAGCTTGCAAGGCTCGGATCTGTCATAATCATGATTATACCTCGTGTACTATGACGCCGCTTTCCTTGGACAAACTCCGTCCCTCGATTCACGGGATTAGGGCGATGGGGCGGAAGAGTGGAATAGCGGCCGAGCTGCCCGGTTCCATCCCCGACGTATCCATTCCGACTATGAGCTCGACACACCAAGTTGACTCAGGTAGGAAAGTAATTACATGTACAGCGATCAACCAGGACATCGAATATTATTGATTCAGGAAGCAATTTTAGAAAGATTTTGAAAAACGCGAGTGGCAATTATGGCGTTGGTGGAGTTTTGGATGAAGATGATTATCGGAAGGATAAGCAACCTTCGATATCTTGAAGATTAGGTGGAACATAAGTCCCATTATAGATTCAAAATCGCAAGGGGGAAGTCGCTCGCGATCGGGTATTAATCGGTCAAATTGATCCGATAAGTCAAGGGTTTTTGGGAAAGTAAAATACTTTAATTAAATCTCCAAGTCAGAGGGTCTAGGGCTATTTTAGTAAAAGAGAAAATAATTTGAGTTAGGTCCTTTATAAAAGAAAAATTATAATTTAGCCCCGTTTTGTAAAAACTAACACTTTTGGGGTTAAAAATTGAATAAATAAATATCCCGACTTTGAAAAATTACGAGGTCAGTTCCTAAATTCTCCAAATTGTCCAGAGATTCAGGTTTTTAAAATTTTGAGGTCGAGAATTTGTAAAATTCTCACATTGGCAACAAATTTGTAAAAATTGCCAATTCGGACCTTAAGTTTAAAATAATCGGAACTCACAAACCGGAAGGGCTTTTAATGTGATTCCAGTTGGAAAATGTCACTAAGATTAGTAGGATATTGGGACAAAAGCAGTTTTTAAAAGAAATACGTGTAGGTTCTTTAACTTTTGAAAATATCATTTTTGTCCCATTTTGAAATAATTGCCTTTAAGGCTTTTAGGGGTCCAATTGTTATGAAATTTGAACCTTGGGTCCAAAATATAATTAAGTTATAGTTAATTTAGTATTTCCAGGTGCATGGGCTGCATAAGTCCTGGAAATTTCATTTGGGTCCTCAAGTTTAGTATTTTACACATTAGTCCCTCAATTTTAGAAAAATTGTTTTCCAAGCCCTAACCACTTGGATTTTTGGAATACTTTTAAAATATGCAATTCCCAGTACCTTAAGAGTAAAAATTTCAAATTTTAAAGTTAAGGTCTGGTACAGTTTTAAAAATTGCAAAGTAGCCCTTAAACTTACAAAATTTTACAATCTAGTCCTTGGGCTTTTAAAGGTTGATTTTATTTATCTTAAACTCTTTAAACTTTATTAAAATGTCCAAAAGTCATTTTTGAACCTGAGTACAGTCCCAAATTTCAAAATTTGCAGAGGGGTCCTTTAACTTTTATTTTCTTGCAATTTAGTTCACCAACTTTCCATTTTTACAATTTTAAGTCCAAAATTGAAAATTTTCAATTATGCTCGACTTTTTCAGGTTATAAGGCATCCAAAACATAGATTTTAAAGATCATACACATGCATGTCCAATACATACAAGAATTCATCAAATAGAACATGAAAGTGTACATGCATGCACCTAAAATTCAATAAATAGTAATTTTGAGCAACTCTTGAGAATTTTCATGACTTGTTACATAAGATTGACATGCAATACATAGATTATATATATATCAAGACTCATGATCAAAGTTTCTACATGCATTTAATCAAAACACCTAAAAGTTGGGAAATATTTTTCCACCCACCTTAAATTTGAAATAAAAGGATAATTTCACAATTTTTGGATGAGGCTTCTTAGGTCAGCCCCTAAGTCAAGAAAATATCAAAATTTGGAGTTAGAAAAATGAGATAAAAATTAAGGAGAAAAGAAGGAAATAAGGAAATGAAAAGGACTACACTTTACCTTGTGTAGTAGATGTTTGGAGACTAGTTGAAGCTTAAAAATTGGAAATTTTGGCTCAACTCCAAAATCTCCTAAGGTCAGCCCCTATTTATCAAAAATGAAAAAGGGGTGTTAAAATTTGAAAAAAAATAGGAAGAGTAGGAAAGAAGGGGTCTAGTACTCAATTCTTACCTTGTAGTCCAAATTGCTCTACTAGTTTCCCTTCGAGCTTGAGGTCCTTCTTCAAAAATGTTATCAAGCTCTAGTCTTCAAGGTCTTCTAAATGTACCTCCAAACCAAGTTCAAACTTAAGTTAAGAAGGTGGAAGAGATGAACAATGTGATATCCAAAAATGGATTGAAGATAAAATTTCTTACCTTGGTATAGTTTGGTTCGATTTGTTTGAAAAATAGGGAGGAAAAATCTTGAAAATTTTCTAAGTATTGAAGAAGAAAGTGAGAGGAAGAATAGAGAGAAGTTGGGAGTTTTTAGAGAGAAGGAGGAGGATTTGTGTAGGAGATGAATGTGTTAGTGATAAAAATGAAATGGAATTTTGGCACAAAATGGCCCTCATGGCAGTCCACCTAGTGAGAGAGGGGGAGAGGAATTTTTTTTTTTTCAAATTGTGTCTTGCATTTTGCCTCATGAATGGGAGACAATTTGAAGGTCAAAGGTATGGACAAGACTTGGTTTGAATGGAATGTTGGAAGACTTCCAACATGTTGGCAAAAAAAATATTAAAGAAGTAATGTGAGAGATGATGTGTATAATGTTTGAATTAATGGTATAATTATACACAAAATGACTAATATATGGTGTAGGTGTACAAGAGTTGGATGATATTTTTACTCCAAAAATATCCATGTTGGCCGTCCACTTCAAGGGTATTATGGTAATTTCATATATTTTTTGGTCCCAAATTTGATGATAATAGATGAAATATATCAATCTCCAAAATAATTAGTGATTTCCTTGATCACTTGTAAGTCTCATGATCACTTAATCTAAATTAAATTCTTAATTCTATAAGGTAAAAGTCTCTAAAATAAATAGTCTCTTAAAATTCTAAGGTGACTAATAAATACAAAAGTAGTAATAATGATCAATCAAGTGATCATAAATGAGGAATAGAATTAATAAAGATCATGATCACAAGTAATTAAATAAAATGAAATAAAATACAAAATGTATATATTATTAATAATTACCCGTCAAAATGACGCGGTAAAATAGTCGATCAAAAGTATAAACGACAATAAGGGTCAATTAATAGCTCGGAAAAATCGGGGCTTCACATCATCCCCCCCTTAAAAGAATTTGGTCCCTAAATTCTCTTCAGAATAGTTCTGGATATTGATTCCTTATGTCTTCTTCCATCTCCCACGTTGCGTCTTCGTCTCGGTTGTGGTTCTGCCACACCACTTTAACCATCAGAATTTCTCTCTTACGCAACTGTCGTATCTGCTGATCAATTATCCGGGTTGGCCTCTCAGTGTAGGATAGATTTTCCATTAGAGGAGGAGTATCTCGAGTGATGATATGCTCGGGATCTGGTTGATACTTATTCAGTCTCGACACGTGGAATACATCATGCATTCCCGCATATGGTGCTGGTAACTCGAGTTTTTAGGCTAACTTCCCGATCCTCTGTAAAATCTTGTAAGGTCCAACATATCTCGGACTCAACTTGCCTCCTTTCTTTGGATTGATCAATCCTTTCCGTGGTGAGAGTCTGAGAAATACTTCATCACCGACTTCAAATTCCAAATCCTTTCTTCTCTTGTCCACGTAACTCTTTTGGCGGCTCTGAGCTATGTGAATCCGCTCCTTGATCAGCTTGACCTTCTCCATGGCCTCCTGAACTAAGTCGACCTTTGGAATCGAGGGCGACTTTTGTTTCTCTTTCGGAGTCCATTGGTCATCAATCTCCCAGTGTAGTGGGGATCTACATTTTCGCCCATATAATGCCTCATAGGGTGCCATCCCAATCGTGGCCTGATAACTGTTATTGTAGGCGAACTCGGCTAATGGTAAGTGTGAATCCCAACTTCCTTGAAAATCCAAGGTGCAAGCTCGCAACATATCTTCAAGGGTTTGAATTGTTCGCTCGGACTGTCCATCGGTTTGTGGATGTGCTGTTGTGTTGAAACTTAGTGAGGTACCCAATTCCTCGTGCAAGCACTTCCAAAGTCTGGAGGCAAACCTCGGGTCTCTGCCGGACACTATATCAACTGGTACTCCATGCAGTCGAATGATTTCTCGGATATAAATCTGTGCAAGTTTCTGCAAGCTATCAGTTTTCTTGATGGGTAAAAAGTGTGCAGATTTCGTGAGTCGGTCTACAACTACCCAAATAGCATCATGGCCTCCTCTGGTCCTTGATAGATCCGTCACGAAGTCCATCGTTATATGTTCCCATTTCCACTCGGGAATTCTCAACGGTTGTAGTAAACCAGATGGTCGTTGGTGTTCTGCTTTTACTCGTTGACAAGTCAAACATCTCGCAACGAATTCTGCTACCTGGTTTTTTATGTTTACCCACCAATAACTCCTTTTCAAATCCTTATACATCTTGTTTCCTCCAGGATGTATAGTGTATTTTGAACGGTGTGCCTCTGCTAGATTCTATTCCCGATCCGCTTTCGTCATTCGGTACACACACTCGATTCTCGAATCGATAACTCCATCTTCAGTACCGAGAATTCCGATCTTTCTCCTTTAAGTATCTTCTCCTTGAGTTTTTGAAGATGTGTATCTTTCTCTTGTGCTTCTTTGATCTCATTCACAGATTGGGTGTAATCGAAATGTTAGCACATGAAATCCGAGTATTGGTTCTCGTCGATTCCAATTGCTCACTCTTTTAATGATTCCCTCTCTCGAATCATAAGTCGGCTAAGCTCGCTTTTTTGCTTAGAGCGTGCGCTACGACGTTAGCTTTCAGGGATGGTATTGAATATCAAAGTGATAGTCCTCAATCAACTCCATCCATCTCCGTTGCCCCTCAGTTGAGGTCTTTCGGGAGAATAGATACTTCAAGCTCTTATGATCCGTGAAAACCGTGAATGTTGCTCCGTAGAGATAGTGTCTCCATTTCTTCAACGTGAAAGCTATCGCTGCCAATTCCAAGTCATGCGTTGGATAATTGGCTTCATATGGCTTGAGTTTTCGTGATGCATAAGCGATAACTTTTCCTTCCCGCATGAGCACTTTGCTCCTAGTCCTTCTTTTGATGCATGTTTTGTAGACGACAAAGTTTTCGGTTCCCTTTGGAAGGGCTAAGACTGGAGCTGTAGTAAGTCATTCTTCAGCTCTTGGAAACTTGCCTCGCACTTGTCGTTCCACTCAAACTTGACTTGCTTCTGGGTTAGTCGAGTGAGTGGTCCGGCTATCTTGGAAAAATCCTGGATAAAACTTCGATAATATCCAGCTAGTCTAGAAACTCGATTTCCGATTCTACATGCACTCGGGTTGTTTCCATTCAACCACTTTATGCTGTACCTTGAAGGATCCACCGCAATCCCGGTTAGGATACTATATGTCCCAAGAACGCGACTTCACTAAGCCAAAATTCGCACTTGCTGAATTTGGCATACAACTTATGCTTTCGTAGTGTCTCTAAAACGATTTTCAGATGACGTTCGTGCTCTTCCCTAGGCTTAGAGTATACGAGTATGTCATCAATGAATATCACTACGAATTGATCCAGATAAGGTTGAAAGACTCGATGCATCAGGTCCATAAATGTTGCTGGTGCATTCGTTAGACCGAAAGGCATTACTACAAACTCGTAGTGTCCATATCGAGTTTGAAATGCAGTTTTGGAAATATCTCCTTCGCGGATCTTCAGTTGGTAATATCCTTGTTGTAAATCAAACTTCGAGTACACCGTCGCTCCTTGAAGTTGATCAAATAGTTCGTCTATCCTCGGGAGGGGATATTTGTTCTTGATGGTCACACTATTAAGACCACGATAATCTATACATAGCCTTAATGTGTCATCCTTCTTTTTGACAAACAGCAAAGGTGCTCCCCACGGAGACGTACTCGGTCGGATAAATCCCACATCCTTCAGTTTCTGTAATTGCGTTTTCAACTCTTGTAACTCAAGAGGACCCATTCTATACGGTGTTCTGGCAATCGAGGCAGTCCTTGGTAACACCTCGATGGTGAACTCGACTTCACTATCTGGAGGGACAGTGGTGAGTTCTTGTGGAAATACATTCGTATATGCTGATACTATAGGTACCTGGTTGATTTGTGTCTCAACCTTGGGTTTGTTAATTACAAACGCCAAGTACCCCTGAGCCCCTCTAGTGATCGCCTTCTCGCTTTCATTGCTGAAATGATTGGGGTAATCTTAACTCGTGCCCTTCCCGAAATCTCCACTTCGGGTTTTCCGGGTTCACATAGCTTAATGGACTTGTTATGGCAGTCCATTTGTGCATGGTGTGCAGATAACCAGTTCATTCCTAATATCACGTCGTATTCGGATATAGGTAATAAGATCAAATCGGCAGGAAAGTTTATCTCAGCAATCTTAACTTCGCATGCATTATAGATAATATCTATTATCTGACTTGCACCCATAGGAGTTGACACTTCTAAGCATATAGGCATATGTTCCATGCATGCATGCAGTTTGTGTACAAAATGCGGTGCAACAAATGAATGCGTTGATCTAGGGTCGAACAATATTTTAGCGTAGTGGTTAGATACTAGAAGTGTACCTTCCACCACATCTGTTGCCTCTGGGGCCTCCTGTCCGGCTAGTGCAAATGCTCGAGCAGGCATCCTTGCCCGATTACCCTGGCCATTTCCCGGCTTCTGTGGCTGCGTTTGTTTGGTTCGGTCATTGTACTTCGGGCAATCTTGCAGCTGGTGCTAATTACTACCACAGCGCAAACACCTTCCTTGTTTATGCCAACAGTTGTCGGCAGTATTCCTGGTTTCTGGCAATGTGCACACTCTTGACCGGCTTTCCTTGTCTTGGTCTCTTTCCTTTATCTTTTGTTAACGGTCCCTTCAAATTTAGCGGCGGTTTAGATGGTCGTCCCACATATTTGTCCTCTTAAGACTTTTCGATGGCCTATTCTCTTTGAATCTGTCCCAATACGGTTGATCCCCGACAATGCGAGAGTGCCTTTCTGCGGGTGAGTAGGTTGCGATTCAACAATCAACAACTATTTTTGAAGTTCCAGTTTCAATCCTCGAGTGAACTTGTAAAGCTTATCCCTCTTGATCGATTGTCCCCAGCATATTTAGACAATCGGTGAAATTCGGACTCATCTTGAGCTACATCGGGTTCCCTTGCCTCAATCTAAGGAATTCATCTCGCGCGCTTTCTTTCACAACTGTGGAATATACATGTTCATTGAACTCAACCAAGAAATTTCCCATGTTCTAACTACCCGGTCCCTGTTCCCATCTCCTTTCAACCGCCCTCCACGGTCTCTAGCCGATTCCGGACAAAATACGGCGAGTGTGACTCTCCGCTTTCGTCGGAGTATTGAAGAGCATTGAAGATATTCTCCAACTTCTCTATCCATTCTTCTCGCTTTCACATCGTCCGGCTCTCCCAAGAAGGTTGGTGGGTCGAACCGCAGAATTGCTCCAACGTGCGATCGTTCGCCTCTCTAGCGGGTTCGGGAGCACGGGGTTGAGGCTCGCTGTTGCCTCATAAAAACCAAGATTTTTTGTAAGGCTTGTGCGGTCGATTGTCTCCCGCAGCAGTGGAGGAGGTGGCGGTAATTCCGGAGAGGGTACCCGATCCCGGGTACATCGTCGTCTCCTCGTGGAACGCGACGAGGTCTCCCACGTCCTCGATGTTACGCCATTCTCGTATCTTGAAGCGTTAGTTGCTATTCGCGAGTAAATGAATACAATAATGATTCGCGTAAAGCAAGAGATATCGCAGGAAAGTAACATCAAACACAAGACATGAATAAATAGCAAAAGGTATATCCATTAATGTAAAATTTGAATACACCCAAAGTACAAACAAAGAGAATACTAAGTCGGATACATGGAATCAAAATACACCGAATATAGTACAATAAATGTAAGGTACAACACTGGAATACACGGCTACAACAACAAAAGTACAAAGCGACAATCGCCTAGCTAATCGGTGAGATCGCCATCATCGCCGCCGCAACTATGTCTATAATCGGGCCGGGTCGGGCCGAGGTGGCGCCAACCTCGGGCCAATCCACGAAGTCCAACCACCGCTCGAATCCCGAGCCTCATCGAGTGGAGTAGTCTCGGGTGCCTCCGGCTCTCCAATGTCGATCGGATCCTCCTCGGGATCCTCCTCGGCATCGCACAAAGCTCGCCTCGGGCGGTGGCAATGGCGAGCATTAGTCGCTAAAGCGACCTCTAGTGCGCGCGTCTCTCGAGCTAGGGCATGTGTAAGGTCCTCTATGACTGTCATTTGCTTGATGAGGGTCTCCTCCAAGCGATCGACGGTGCTACGGGATAGGCGGGCGTTAATCTCCCATTTCTGGCGGTCGTCACTAGTCCTCTTTATCTTCTCCCGCATGTTATCCAGGCGCTCCTGGATACTCTGTATTTGGTCCTCCCGCGCTCTTATGGTGTTATCGCGGTCCTTGATGACAGTTGGTCAGCTCGTTCTTCTCATCTTGGCTCATCGCCAAGCGCTGAGTCAGGTCCCTACTGCGTTGGCGCTCCTGGGCTAGTTCTGTGGTCGCGCGTTCACTTTCCCGGTGCCAATGAATCATCAGTGTCCGGTAATATTCCCGCTCAGCACGGGCATGGAATACATCCCACCATGTAGGCGGCGTCGGCTCCATCCTGATCAAACAAAACTAAGGCGGATCAGTCAAAGGTAGAGGAAAGATAAGAAGAGAATAAGGAAAGAATGAACAAAGAAAGTCAGTCAAGAATCAACTAAGTCAAGACAAGTATGACTATGAAATCTCAAAATATGCGTTCTAACTTAGTTCAAATATCAATAAGACGGTTCTATGCCAATTTGAAATTGATTTCACACTTAATTTGTCAAGTCGCGGTACTACCCAAAACACAGACCGGGGGTCCTATCCTGGGTCAGCTCGGTGTAAGTTTCCATCTTACTAGCTGAGCTCTGATACCACTCTAACTGTCACGCCCCAAACGGGACGCGACGAACGATCCACAACTTAAATACAATAACCAAGTAGTCCAGACAAATGTCAACGAGAACCCAATGAGACAGAGTCTAAATAGCAGCGGAAAAAAAATAACAAGTACAAGTACAACTTAAAGTCTACAATCCATCATCCAAATTACAACCCGAAAATCAACAAAATATAGTAACTTAAAGTCAAAGGGTCCTACGCCCTTTAGTTATAAACCCGAATAGAAAGAAATACAATAGTCCAACGACAACACAAGATAAGAGTCCAATCAACAACAAGAAGAAGTAACAAATCCAACAAACGTAGTACAAGGTCTCAATCCCGAGCGGTTCCGCATCCTCAACGAAATCCTCATCTAAGGTTAGAAAATAGGTGGGGATGAGAAAATCTCGGTGGATGGGGTGATGGTGTGCAAGTTTGCCGCAATATAGTTAATGTGAGAAAACAGATTATATGAAAACGCGTGAGTATGATGCATGGATTCACACACGATTCAAAACGTCGTGATAAAATATTTAAAAAGATACTTATACGATTAACTAAAACAGATTCATGGTCACACAGCACTATGTGATTGATCAAGACAGGTAGGATTGCGTGCGGAAGTGTAACGCCAATCCCAATGCAAGGCAAATAATGGTTGCGTATGGATTTGTAGTGCCAACCAATGCAAAACAGGTAGCGGTTGCGTACGAAAATGTAACGCCAACCAAAACGGGTCCGATAACTCCGGAGTCATGTGGATCAGACACTGATTCCTTCGTTCATCCTTGTAACTCCCCATTCAGTATGGTCCAAGACCGGCACCTTATCGCTCCGTAGGCAAAGACAAAATCCACAGTGGAGCTTGCAAGGCTCGGATCTGTCATAATCATGATTATACCTCGGTACTACGACCCGCTTCCCTTGGACAAACTCGTCCCTCGTTGTTGGATTAGGACGATGGGGCCGGAAGAGTGGAATAGCAGTCGAGCTGCCCGATTCCATCCCCGATGATAAGTGTCATTTTATACATATTTTGTGCTATTAATTCAACATTTTTATTGTTTTGTTAGAAAAATCATAGTTTCTCAAGTATTTTTGTAGCATTTCATCGCGTGATGTGTTTAACATTATAGGTGGAGCAATTTGGAGCAATTTGAAGCCAACATTAAGTGTAAAAAGGCAAGAAAATCACTCAACATGACTTGGGGGTGTCAAGTAACATGGCCATGTTCAAAAAGAAGGAAATAAATTGAATAAAAATTGGAAAAAGGGTCCAAAACGGCCAAACCGTGTCACCAAACACGGCCATGTTGAAAGGGATCAAAAGAGGAGGAAAAATCGCACAAAACAGGCCCGAACACGGCCTGGCCGTGTTGTGCAACACGGCCGTGTCGTACAACACGGCTTGGCCGTGTTGTCCAACACGGCCGTGTCAGGCTTATTTTCAACAAATTTTGTGCAGCACGGCCTGGCCGTGCTGCCCAACATGGCCGTGTCAGGGCCACTTTCAGACACTTTTTCTTTGCGGAATTTGGGGAAAACTCACCAACCAACCCATTTTGGCCACTTTTGTACACTTTTAACACCCTATTTTGCTTAAACATGTCTCCATGTCCCCTCCCTCATCACTTGAATACAAGAATTCACCAACCAACAAGGAAAATGGGGGTGATTGTTTAATAAAAGAGAGTACTATCAATGTATTGGCTGCCTATAAAAGCCAAGGGTTGAAGTTGGGAGATTCATTCATTAGATACTCAGAAAATATTCATTGTATTCACTTCATTAAGTAGAATTGGGATCAAGAGGTCTTGGAGAAGAAAGCTTGGGGCAATATTGGAGAAGAAGGCTTGGAACAACATCATCAACCAAGGAAGAAGTCCATTAAGATTTTGAGAAAGATAAGTACACCATGTCTACAATACTTAAATCTTCTTGTGTAATTTACTCTTTTGTCAAAATCATGAGTAGCTAAAATCTTAGTGTTTGAGTGTAATGAACTCTAGAATGGATTTGTGATTGAGGTTTGTATGTTTTTAATAAAATCATCATGTCTTGTGTGATTCACTTATATCATGCTTATCTCATTTGAGTTAATATTTTCGGTATATTAATTTGATATCTTTTCTTCATCGGGTAATCGAAAGATTTATGGTGAAAAAGAAATTGTATAAGTGAAAAGAGTAGCATGCAATCCTAGATATAGGACGACATAAATCTTCTGGATTAGGGTCAAACCTAATATGAGAATTCATAAATCGTTATAATGCAATTTTGGGGGTTTTAACTAGAAAGAGATTTCAGTTAATCAACTTGAGATTATGAGTTTTTCGCCTTGAGAAGGGGATTAACTTAAATCGGGAATTTCTACGGTCCACATAACATGGGATTTTATTAAAAGAGGTTGGTTTTTGCTTAAGGGCTTATGGTTGAATTTTTAACTTGTCAAATCACAAAAACATTCTAGAGGGATTTACATTCAAACACACTTCTATCTCTTGATTTCTTATTCTACAAATTTTACTTCATTTTTACACTTTGATAATTTAGAATCTTTATTTTTTTTTATCAAACAAAAACTCTGAAAATTGTTAGATTAAATAACAAAAAAATGGTAATTATTAGTACTTACAATCCTCGTGGAAATGACACTCGGTACTCAATAATCTATACTATAAAACGATAGGTGCACTTGCCTATGGTTTTAAAGGTAGCTTTTGAGCCATCAAGTTTTTGGCGCCGTTGCCGGGGATTGTAATATTAAGAACACCTTATTTTTGTTAATTTAATCATTTTTTTATTTCATCATTTGTCTTTCTAGGTATCTATCTTTGTAAGTCTTGAATTATACTTATCCTCCTTATTTACCACAGTGCATGCCTACTCGTCGCCGAATTTGGAAGCGCGACACCGCCGGTAGAAACACAGAGAAAAGTATTAGTACAGACCACGAGGAGGATACTAACGAAAGCAAGGATCCCGATATGGCTGATGAACAACAAAGAACCATGTACGACTACGCCAAGCCATCTATGGACGGTACGACGTCAAGCATTGTAAGGCCCGCTGTTGCCGCCAACAATTTTGAAATTAAACCCAACGTTATTCAAATGGTGCAACAGCTTGTCCAATTTGGCGGTCTACCAGATGAAGATCCCAATAATCACATCGCGAATTTTCTTGAAATTTGCGACACTTTCAAAATCAACGGGTCTCCGATGATGCCATCCGCCACGCTTATTCCCATTCTCTTCTTGGGACGAGCAAAACAGTGGTTAAATACGTTGCCAAAAGGAACGATTACAACATGGAATATTATGGCAGAAAAACTCCTTTTGAAGTATTTCCCACTGGCAAAGACCGCAAGATTAAGGAACGAAATCTCTTCATTTACTCAAGCAGACGATGAAACTTTATACGATACTTGGGAGAGATTTAAGGAATTATTGCGAAAGTGCCCACACCATGGCCTACCTATTTGGATGCAAGTCCAAACATTTTATAATGGGCTACTTTCTGCAACAAGACAAATGATCGATGCAGCGGCCGGGGGAACTCTTAATAACAAAACGCCGGAAGCCGCTCAGGATTTGATCGAGGGAATGGCCATGAACGGCTACCAATGGCAATCCATACGAGGTAAAACTAACAGGTCTGTTGGTGTGTATAATGCAGATGCGGTAGTTACGCTCGCCGCACAGGTCGAAGCATTAACCCAAAAGATCGATGATTTGGCAATTCCTAAACCACCACCGCACGTTTTATCTTGTGAAACTTGTGGGGGATTGCATAATCATCAGGATTGCCCACACACAATACCTCACGCTGAACAGGCTAATTACGTTGGGAATCAAGGCAGAAATTACCCAAGTAATCCTTACAGCAACACATACAATCCTGGGTGGCGACAACATCCTAATTTCGGTTGGGGAAACCAAGGCCAAGTACGACCTAATCCCAATCCTGATCTACACACGTCTCCCGGATTTCAGCCAAATCAAGGTAAGCCTAACTTGGAAGATCTTATAACAAAGTTTGTGCAATCAACAGATACCCGATTCCAGGCGGTGGAAACATCCTTGAGAAATCAAGAGACATCTATCCATAACTGGAAAACCAAATAGGCGGATTGCGAAGATGATTTCCGAAAGGCCACAAGGTAGTTTGCCGGGTAATACTGAGCCAAACCCAAGGGAGCACGTAAAGGCAATCACCATCATTTTTCCACATGAGCATGATTATGCCAATGCCACCATGCAGAAATACGTGGAGGATGACATGCCCAAAGAAAATCTCATGAAAAAGAAGGTTGCGAATACAAACCCAAGATCCCTTAGGAGTCTAAAGAAGAAGATAGAAGGGAGGACAAATTTGGTAAGTACCTTGATTCTTTCAAACAATTACATGCCAATATTCCATTTGTTGATCCTCCTTCAAAGCATGTTAGGGATCTTAATGACATCATTCCTAGTGAAAATAAGCTCAACAAATTATCAAATGTGCAATTGAATGATAAATGTCCTTCCAATGAACTACCACAAAAATTTAATGATCCAGGAAGTTTTATTATCCCTTGCACAATTGATGGTTTACCTGTTGATAGGGCACTAGCCGACTTGGGAGCTAGTATCAACGTGATGTCTTATGAAACATTCAAACATGCGGGATTAGGTGAACCTAAACCTATTAGGATGTACATTCAATTAGCCGATAAATCGATTAAACATCCTAGAAGTATTATTAATGATGTGTTAGTCAAGATTGATAAATTCATGTTCCCAGTTGATTTTGTTATTCTTGACATGCATGATGATATTGATGTTCCTCTAATTCTTGGGCGTCCTTTCTTGGCTACGGCGAAATCTATCATTGATGTGCATGATGGAAAGCTTACTTTGAGAGTAGGGGGTGAACAAGTTATCTTTAAAATTCCTTTGAGAAATCCTATAAATGATACTTGTTTTCCTATAAACTTGATTGAGACAAGGATAAATGATTCTTTGCTTGATATGTCTTCTAATAAATCCTTGAAAGTATGTGATGTTCAATGTGCAAAAGTTTCCACAGATGAATCCCATTTTGAGAATAACATGCAGAAAAATAGGACCATGAAGGTCAATTGTTCGAAAATCGATACGGGTGGCGATGTTGTTCAAAGAGATAAATTTTTTCATAAGTTCAAGGCTCCGCCCGATTAAATCTTCACATTTAGGTGAAATGGTCCAGCTATACGACGTTAAAGAAGCGCTACCCGGGAGGCAACCCGATGTTTGTGTGCAATTATTTTCATTTTTTTTATTTTTTTTATTTTATTTTCTTTCAAAATAATCACAAGTCCTTAGAGTCATTTTCAAATCAAAAATAAAAAAATAAAAAACTCTTGAACATCTTCTTGGTTGTCCTAATTGGGAATATTTGAGATTTCACGGTATTCGAGTTGTGTGTTGCTTAACTTTGATTAGGTATGAAGATGCAGTTGAAGGTCTCGTACCAAAACAACCCAATGATCGCCCAACACCGATTCCACTATTGTAGTAAGGTCGTATTTTTCTTTTTCCACCTCTTTTATATCATTCTAATTTCTTTGCTTTTTGAGTGTTTGGTGTGTGTTTGTCCATTTCTTTGTTTCACATTGAGGACAATGTAAATTTTAAAAGTTGGAGGTGGGTACAATAACATTTTCGGAATGCTTGTATGCTTGTTTGTGAGAAATGTGTTTCTTATTTTTTATTTTTAACAAATTGAATGTTGCTAGTCAATAACTTGGCCCAATTATACCTACATTAACTTGTTAATTTGTGTTTTCAAGGTGAAGCAATTGATTGTATAGGATAGATTGACGTGGATGCAGGCAAAATTTTGATGAGATTTCTAACACCATAAATACTTGATGTGTTAATGCATATACGACGATACCTAGCGCTATGAACGTCTGAGAACTCGTGATTTAGTAGTGGTTAATTAGTTGTTAAACCAAGCTTGCGAATTAACAAAAAAAAAACAGGAGAAAGCGAAAAATGAAAAAAAAAGAAAAAGAAAAAAAAATGGACCAATCGAGGTTATACTCCTCTATTTGTTGTTGCTTAGTAACTCGGAGCATTCATGAGCCCCATGTTTGTCTTTTACGTAAAACGGCGACACAAATATGAGTATGGGAAACCACCCTAGGAGGGTTTGAACAGAAATTCAAAATTTAAACCTAGTGGAAGCATGCTTCGAAAGGTCCTAAAAAAAAAGAACGAAAAAAAAAGGAGAATGAATACTCCTTGACTTCTCATTCCAATAAAGTTCAAGAAGATTGGTTATATGACTAGTAAGCTAACTACTATGATCCATTGAATTCTTGTATTTTCATGGCGTTATTGAATTGAAGTTGTTCATAACTATCAGTATTTGTGGAGTGATGATTTCAAGTCTGAATAATATCTGCCGATATTACGGTCTTTCTTGACAATAGATCGCTTTGCAAAACTATGTTTTTAATGAATGGTTAATTTGGGTTGAGAAGGCCAAGAACTTGACTGCTTGTGTTCAATGTGTTGAAAAAAAAAATCTTCTTTGTATGTTGTGATTTATTGAACCCCTCTTTTTAATTTAATGTTTTGCTTGAGGACAAGCAAAGTTCAAAGTTGGAGGTGGTTTGATAAGTGTCATTTTATACATATTTTGTGCTATTAATTCAACATTTTTGTATTGTTTTGTTAGAAAAATCATAGTTTCTCAAGTATTTCTGTAGCATTTCATCGCGTGATGTGTTTAACATTATAGGTGGAGCAATTTGGAGCAATTTGAAGCCAACATTAAGTGTAAAAAGGCAAGAAAATCACTCAGCATGACTTGGGGGTGTCAAGTAACATGGCCATGTTAAAAAAAAAGGAAATAAATTGAATAAAAATTGGAAAAAGGGTCCAAAACGACCAAACCGTGTCACCAAATACGGCCATGTTGAAAGGGATCAAAAGAGGAGGAAAAACCGCACAAAACAGGCCCGAACACGGCCTGGCCGTGTTGTGCAACACGGTCGTGTCGTACAACACGGCCGTGTCAGGCTTATTTTCAACAAATTTTGTGCAGCACGACCTAGCCGTGCTGCCCAACATGGTCGTGTCAGGGCCACTTTCAGACACTTTTTCTTTGCGGAATTTGGGGAAAACTCACCAACCAACCCATTTTGGCCACTTTTGTACACTTTTAACACCCTATTTTGCTTAAACATGTCTCTATGTCCCCTCTCTCATCACTTGAATACAAGAATTCACCAACCAACAAGGAAAATGGGGGTGATTGTTTAATAAAAGAGAGTACTATCAATGTATTGGCTGCCTATAAAAGCCAAGGGTTGAAGTTGGGAGATTCATTCATTAGATACTCAGAAAATATTCATTGTATTCACTTCATTAAGTAGAATTGGGATCAAGAGGTCTTGGAGAAGAAAGCTTGGGGCAATATTGGAGAAGAAGGCTTGGAACAACATCATCAACCAAGGAAGAAGTCCATTAAGATTTTGAGAAAGATAAGTACACCATGTCTACAATACTTAAATCTTCTTGTGTAATTTACTCTTTTGTCAAAATCATGAGTAGCTAAAATCTTAGTGTTTGAGTGTAATGAACTCTAGAATGGATTTGTGATTGAGGTTTGTATGTTTTTAATAAAATCATCATGTCTTGTGTGATTCACTTATATCATGCTTATCTCATTTGAGTTAATATTTCCGGTATATTAATTTGATATCTTTTATTCATCGGGTAATCGAAAGATTTATGGTGAAAAAGAAATTGTATAAGTGAAAAGAGTTGCATGCAATCCTAGATATAGGACGACATAAATCTTCTGGATTATGGTCAAACCTAATATGAGAATTCATAAATCGTTATAATGCAATCTTGGGGGTTTTAACTAGCAAGAGATTTCAGTTAATCAACTTGAGATTAGGATTTTTTCGCCTTGAGAAAGGGATTAACTTAAATCGGGAATTTCTACGGTCCACATAACATGGGATTTTATTAAAAGAGGTTGGTTTTTGCTTAAGGGCTTATGGTTGAATTTTTAACTTGTCAAATCACAAAAACATTCTAGAGGGATTTACATTCAAACACACTTCTATCTCTTGATTTCTTATTCTACAAATTTTACTTCATTTTTACACTTTGATAATTTAGAATCTTTATTTTTTTTTATCAAACAAAAACTCTGAAAATTTTTAGATTAAATAACAAAAAAACGGTAATTATTAGTACTTACAATCCTCGTGGGAATGACACTCGGTACTCAATAATCTATACTATAAAACGATAGGTGCACTTTCCTACGGTTTTAAAGGTAGCTTTTGAGCCATCACCCGACGTATCCATTCCGACTGTGAGCTCGACACACCAAGTTGACTCAGGCAGGAAAGTAATTACATGTACAGGCAGTCAACCAGGCAATCGAATATTATTGATTCAGGGAAGCAGTTTTAGAAAGATTTTTGAAAAACGCAAGTGGCAATTATGGCGTTGGTGGAGTTTTTGGATGAAGATGATTATCGGAAGGATAAGCAACCTTCGATATCTTGAAAGATTAGGTGGAACATAAGTCCCATTATAGATTCAAAATCGCAAGGCGAGGAAGTCGCTCCGCGATCGGGTATTAATCGGTCAAATTGATCCGATAAGTCAAGGGTTTTTGGGAAAGTAAAATAATTTAATTAAATCTCCAAGTCAGAGGGTCTAGGGCTATCTTAGTAAAAGGGAAAATAATTTGAGTTAGGTTCTTTATAAAAGAAAATTTGTAATTTAGCCCCGTTTTGTAAAAACTAACACTTTTGGGGTTAAAAATTGAATAAATAAATATCCCGACTTTGAAAAATTACGAGGTCAGTTCCTAAATTCTCCAAATTGTCAATAGATTCAGGTTTTTAAAATTTTGAGGTCGAGATTTTGTAAAATTCTCACATTGGCCCCAAATTTGTAAAAATTGCCAATTCGGACCTTAAGTTTAAAATAATCGGAACTCATAAACCGGAAGGGCTTTTAAAGTGATTCCAGTTGGAAAATGTCACTAAGGTTAGTAGGATATTGGGACAAAATCAGTTTTTAAAAGAAATATGTGTAGGTCCTTTAACGTTTGAAAATATCATTTTTGTCCCATTTTGAAATAATTGCCTTTAAGGCTTTTAGGGGTCCAATTGTTATGAAATTTGAACCTTGGGTCCAAAATATAATTAAGTTATAGTTACGTTAGTATTTCCAGGTGCATGGGCTGCATAAGTCCTGGAAATTTCATTTGGGTCCTCAAGTTTAGTATTTTACACATTAGTCCCTCAATTTTAGAAAAATTGCTTTCCAAGCCCTAACCACTTGGATTTTTGGTATACTTTTAAAATATGTAATTCTCATTACCTTAAGAGTAAAAATTTCAAATTTTAAAGTTAAGGTCTGGTACAGTTTTAAAAATTGCAAAGTAGCCCTTAAACTTACAAAATTTTACAATCTAGTCCTTGGACTTTTAAAGGTTGATTTTATTTATCTTAAAACTCTTAAAACTTTATTAAAATGTCCAAAAGTCATTTTTGAACCTGAGTACAGTCCCAAATTTCAAAATTTGCAGAGGGGTCCTTTAACTTTTATTTTCTTGCAATTTAGTCCACCAACTTTTCATTTTTACAATTTTAAGTCCAAAATTGAAATTTAATCAATTATGCTCGACTTTTCCAAAACATAGATTTTAAAGATCATACACATGCATGTCCAATACATACAAGAATTCATCAAATAGAACATGAAAGTGTACATGCATGCACCTAAAATTCAATAAATAGTAATTTTGAGCAACTCTTGAGAATTTTCATGACTTGTTACATAAAATTGACATGCAATACATAGATTATATATATCTCAAGGCTCATGATCAAATTTTCTACATGCATTTAATCAAAACACCTAAAAGTTGGAAAATATTTTTCCACCCACCTTAAATTTGGAAATTGTGAAATAAAATGATAATTTCACAATTTTTGGATGAGGCTTCTTAGGTCAGCCCCTAAGTCAAGAAAATATCAAAATTTGGAGTTAGAAAAATGAGAGAAAAATTAAGGAGAAAAGAAGGAAATAAGGAAATGAAAAGGACTACACTTTACCTTGTGTAGTAGATGTTTGGAGACTAGTTGAAGCTTAAAAATTGGAAATTTTGGCTCAACTCCAAAATCTCCTAAGGTCAGCCCCTATTTCTCAAAAATGAAAAAGGGGTGTTAAAATTTGAAAAAAAAAATAGGAAGAGTAGGAAAGAAGGGGTCTAGTACTCAATTCTTACCTTGTAGTCCAAATTGCTCTACTAGTTTCCCTTCAAGCTTGAGGTCCTTCTTCAAAAATGTTATCAAGCTCTAATCTTCAAGGTCTTCTAAATGTACCTCCAAACCAAGTTCAAACTTAAGTTAAGAAGGTGGAAGAGATGAACAATGTGATATCCAAAAATGGATTGAAGATAAAATTTTTACCTTGGTATAGTTTGGTTCGATTTTTTTGAAAAATAGGGAGGAAAAATCTTGAAAATTTTCTAAGTATTGAAGAAGAAAGTGAGAGGAAGAATAGAGAGAAGTTGGGAGTTTTTAGAGAGAAGGATGAGGATTTGTGTTGGAGATGAATGTGTTAGTGATAAAAATGAAATGGAATTTTGGCACAAAATGGCCCTCATGGCCGTCCACCTAGTGAGAGAGGGGGAGAGGAATTTTTTTTTTTCAAATTGTGTCTTGCATTTTGCCTCATGCATGGGAGACAATTTGAAGGTCAAAGGTATGGGCAAGACTTGGTTTGAATGGAATGTTGGAAGACTTCCAACATGTTGGCAAAAAAAATATTAAAGAAGTAATGTGAGAGATGATGTGTATAATGTTTGAATTAATGGTATAATTATACACAAAATGACTAATATATGGTGTAGGTGTACAAGAGTTGGATGATATTTTTACTCCAAAAATATCCATGTTGGTAAAAATCACTTCAAGGGTATTATGGTAATTTCATTTTTTTGTCCCAAATTTGATGATAATAGATGAAATATATCAATCTCCAAAATAATTAGTGATTTCCTTGATCACTTGTAAGTCTCATGATCACTTAATCTAAATCAAATTCTTAATTCTATAAGGTAAAAGTCTCTAAAATAAATAGTCTCTTAAAATTCTAAGGTGACTAATAAATACAAAAGTAGTAATAATGATCAATCAAGTGATCATAAATGAGGAATAGAATTAATAAAGATCATGATCACAAGTAATTAAATAAAATGAAATAAAATACAAAATGTATATATTATTAATAATTACCCGTCAAAATGACGCGGTAAAATAGTCGATCAAAAGTATAAACGACAATAAGGGTCAATTAATAGCTCGGAAAAATCGGGGCTTCACAGCAACCCTTTTATGTATTTTACTTTATTGTAAATACACAGTTGTAAGTATTTAGTATGCTAGTTGTTAGCTCTGATACATTCTTTGTAATTTTACTCTGATACATATTGTAATTCAATGTATGTATGGAGTATATTGTTGTAAAAAGCTTTGTAAAGGACAAGAATGCTATGGTCAATAAAATTGACATATTCAAAGCATACATTCTTTGTTACTGCACTCTTGTGTTTGTTGTTTATTTTATTTAAGTTTTGGCATCATCAAAAAGGGGAAAATTGTTAGGAAATTTATTGTTTACATTTTGATGATACCATGTAAAACTTAGAATAGGAAGTTGGCACCCCATTTTCCTTGTATTTATATGTTGGAATAGATAGGACTGAAAGAGCTGAGTGAGGTCAGCTATGTCGAAGAATGCAAGAAGTCAACTACAGACTAGAGTGAAGACCCAGTTGTATGTCAGCTGAGTATGATCAAGATGGAAGGCAAAGACTCGACTGAAAAGGAGCCAGCTGAGTTTTATAAATGAGTTTTATACCAAAACAATGTTTCCAAATAATGTCCAAATACTTCAAAATATTTTTATTGATTTTTACTAAGTTTTTGAAGTACTTCTTGAACTTTATTTTTAACAAAAATCAGACAACTTCTCTATGAAGAGGTCGACCGGCCGCCCTATAGGGAGACCCGTACCTGAACGTGTTCAAAATAGAAAACAAAACTGAGAACTTTGTTGGTGGAGGGCGACCGGTCGCCCTATAAGAGATAAAATTTGTATCCTCTGTTTCCCCCTGTGTAGGCACAGGTCGACCCTCTAGTCAACCGGTCCACCCACCGATTGACTTGTGCCAGATCGCACTCCACAGTTTTGAAATTCAAAATTTTTTAACGTGTCGACCGGTAGATCCACCGGTCGCCCTGTTCAAAATCAAATGATTTTGAACCTGCAACATACAACAAGATTTGCTTTTATCACTTTATCATTTATGTACATTATTTATGGATCTTGTGATCTTATTTTTGCAGACAAAATTCAAATATGAGGAGCCTATGTTATATTTCAAATTATGAAGCTCCTCTATAAATAGATGAAGAAGATTGGAGGATCAACACAACACATCAATATACAAAGCACAACAAGAAATCAACAGAGTCCTCTAAGTCTTCATTTTCATATTCTTGTTGAATTAAGCCTATCAATATTTAGCTTGATAGGCTTTCCTTCTTGATTACACTCAGCTTTTGAGTTGTAATATTTTCATTCAAAGCGTAATCTTAATTGTAATTGTAAAATCATCAAAAATAAGATATACTTGTTGAGTGTTCTTGTGGTAAGAACACACTTGGTTAATTCATAGGTATTGAAGAGTTTGGTGCTCTTCATAGAGGTGAGAAGAGTGTGGTGCTCTTCTAATTTGATGTTGTAAGAAGAGTGTGGTGCTCTTCAAGGTAAAGGTTGTATTTATTTGGTATCAATAAAACTTTTTTTTCTTTTCGGAATCCATTCGGACATACCAAGTGGTAGAGCACGTAGGCCCTAGGTTGGTTGAAGCTCTATAAATCATTATGTGTTGATTTATTTTCTGCACTTATATTTCTTTACCATATTCATATTCAAAAAACGAAGGCACAAATCAGAAAATCGGAAAAATCTATTTATCCCCCCTAAATTTTTGTAGCCACTTAAACTAACAATGAGACCAAGACTTTCCCCGCCTGAGTGCACATATAATTGTATTGAGAAGCAAAACAAGAAGGATTGGGCTCGTTGTCCGGGCCTTCTATACTTATAGTAGAGGGTCATTAACTAGTCCTCTTATAGCTCTTTAAATGGCCTTAAAATAGGATAGAATAAAAAAAAGGATAACAAGTTTCACGTGGAATGTACTGGAAATCTAAGGCCATATATATATGGTTATGTTTTCAACAACTATTTTCCAATTTTCAGCTACTTTGGAAAATGAGTTTATGTTTATTTAAGAAGTTCCCAGTGGAAATAAAGTTATATCCAAATTCCACTTTTTTATAAAAATATTCTTTTGGAGACACAACCAAAGAATTTTTCATCACAATCACGCAAATTTATGTAAACATATACACTTCAAAAATTATAATCAAACTACTTTTCCTACAATCTCGCACATCTATGTTAAAATTACACTTCAAAAACTATAAATATTTTTTGTTGACCAATGGGAAGGTGTTGCGGTTGTGTATAGGGTTTTTAATTGCATCTCAATTGTATTACATCAATAATCATTTTACTGATAGTTTTTTTTTTCTCTTTTGTTTTTTTGACGTCTATACAATACTTTACATTATACATTTTCGTAAAAAGATGATTTATTTTGTGTTTTTCCGTTCGTTTTTCCATGATCTTGATTATGGTTAATTTCTGCGGTGTTGATGTACAACCGCATACTTTAATTTATAAGCAGTCCAAGAACCATATATATGGCGCTAGCTATTGTCGATACCTCATGGTTCATGCTTGTTTCCAGCTCACAACATAAGTACTAAGTAGTCAGTTTACCTATAGAAAATTTGTATGCAAGTATTCTGTTGGAATTAAAGATGCGGTAGAATTCTGATAAACTCAAACTATAGCTATGTAAAATTTTGGAGTGGCAACGGGATAGGTTGTGGCATTCCCCTATCCGCGGGTTGGGATGAATCGGGAACGTAGCGGGAGCAAGTATCCCAATTTGTATTTTTTATAATTTAAATAATATTTTTTTAATTCTCAATTTATATATTTTAATAAAAATATATGCATATTTTGTTAAATTTACGTGTTGTATTTGTTAACACTTTTAGAAGTTATCATCAAGTATAAATATTAGATGATATTTATTTAGAAAATAATATTTTCATATATAATATATATACAATATAAAATACACTTAATATATAATTATATATATAAAGTCGGGGCGGGGCAGGGCGTAGCGGGGTGGGGTGACCTACACCTATCCCCGCCCCATTGACATAATTGGGGCGGGGATTCCCCATCACGTTCGGGGCGGGAACGGGTTCCTCGCTCGGGTTCGGAGCATTTTGCCATCTCTAGTAAAATCCTTGTAGAGTAAATATTTATCGACAAAATCTAAAACTTTCATTAAATACCTATAATATTTATGTCAATAAATTTAAGGATTATTTGGTGGTTTATTGATAATTTATCGGTATAGTTAGTGGAAAAAATATTTTTAATTTTGTCATTATTTTGTAGATAATTGTAAAAATAAGTGATATATCTATTTCTATCGATAAACTGGAAATTTTTTCAGTGCCCGAATTTTTTAGTCATTCCTCACAATCTAAAATATTTTTTAGCCATTTTTTTAAACACATGTTTTTTAGTCATTGTGACACATGAAACCCCAAAATTTTCCCTTAAGCCATTTTACACCATTTCCAGTCACGCACAGCCATAACTCGGTAGAAGTAACTTAGGACCAAAAATTGATTCCAGTGACTAGCAAACATGGCTTTGATAATGACAGTATCGAGCGGTGCAACATGTAATTCTCAACACTTCATTCAATTCGTTTAATTTAATATTTCTTGTTAATTTAGTTAGTTTATAGTTATTTAGGTTAGAATTTGTTATCGGATTTTATAGAGTTTGAAGGTTTAGACAATTTAGGCTTAGTTTGAAAGCTTGATACTTCATTAATGGTGGTTGTGGGTGAATGAGAAAGACGACAAGAGTTTCTATCGCGTAACTCGATATCGAGTTGTGCTTAAGATCTGGTTCGAGTTACATATCGAGTTAAATGTAACTAGTTTTTTTATGTTATGTTTGTTTGTGTTTAGACTTCAGATAGACTGTCTGTTGTGTATTCACCCATCTATAAGAGATCCTTTTGTTCATTTTTGGCAAGCCTAGAATGGAGATGAGGAGCACCGCAAAATTGGAAGGGAAAGTTTAATACGTACATGAAGTTCCAGCTAGTATCCGACATATTGAACGAGATGACGACTGTCGAAATATTTAACTCAATTATTATAACTCAGTCCAAAAATAGTTATGATACTGAAATGTCTAAAGGATGAGCTAGAGATAGGATAAAATGTTTATGTCATTAACATTGGCCGGTGAAATTTTTTAAAAAGTT
Organism: Rehmannia glutinosa; assembly: GCA_016081115.2. Lineage (NCBI taxonomy): Eukaryota > Viridiplantae > Streptophyta > Magnoliopsida > Lamiales > Orobanchaceae > Rehmannia > Rehmannia glutinosa. The sequence goes on from CM071926.1 coordinate 118,019,433, forward strand.
GAAGGAGAGAACAAAATAGATCTGAGAGAGAGAGAGAGAGACACCAACTGAACAACTCAAAATAATATGCTAGAAGGGTATGAATGTCATTTGCTTTGTCAAAATGGCTAAAAAAATATTTGTTTTCAAGGGCTAGTCATTTTTTCATTATATATATATATATATATATATTAATTTTGTTTTGAGGAATTCATTTTTTCATTATAGAAGTGACCATTTTGGCCCATTTCTACAGTTTTTTGTAATGTCTTCATTGCGTACAAATTATATAAAAACACCCCTGAGGTTTGGGCTAATTACAAAAAAAACTCAGAGCTAGATGTTTCAAAATTACAAAAAACCCCATCAAGTTTGATTGTGTGTTAAATATAAGGGGATGACTGTAGTATTTTTATAAGGGAAAATTGCAATTTTAGTCCCATAACTATGGACCGGTCGCATTTTAGTCCCATTCATTTTTTTTTTTGGCAAACAAGTCCTCAGTAACTATTGTCTCCTCTCAATTTCGAGGACCAAAATGACTGGACCTCAGAATTTAAGATCGGGCGTTCGACAAGTAGGCCATTTTAGGCTAACTTTACACGCTGGCAATAATTCGCCACGTAGGATGAAAATGGAGGGATTAACACAACCCCTCTAAAAACATCAAATACACAATAAACCCTAATCGCAAACCTCTCATTTCTCTCCCAAACCAATACAATCTTTGGAAGCAACACAAAGTTAGTTTTTTTTTTTGAAGAATGGTATTTCAAAAACGCAATGGGAATCAAGACTTGCCACCCCAATATATTGTAAGTCAATTTTTATATTTTTTTGGTTTTAATATAGATTCGATTTTTTCAAACTCGTGTGTAGGGCATGAAATTGTTGTAAAGTAATACTTATATAGATATTGAGATTCTATTTTTACTTGAACAAAGATGATGTAAGCCCCACATTTTTGAATGGTTGGGGATGATCTCTAATTTAAAATAGTTCAAATAGCCCTCCTGTTTCAATATTTGTTATTTAGTGTTTAATATTTCTTATTATTTGCCTTTTTGTTTTTTATTTATTAGTTTTCTAATTTTTTTACTTATTCAACAGATCCGATTTGGATTCACTTACATTAGTGATGCATTATTGGGGAGGTTTGACCTATTACCAAAATCAAAATACGTAGGGGTGAAAAATTGGTGCTTGATTGGGTGCCCCTCAATAGTATTACTAATGCCAATTTTAAAATGTGGAGTGAAAGTGAAGGGGTTGATGGGAACAAGAGATATTATATTTTGGTGGATAATTGGTTTAGGTTATTAGGTGATGATAATGATATAAGCACTTGGGCTAAAAAATATGTTTCTTCTAGGGAGATGCATATATATATTGATATATTACCCCCTGAAATTCCTAGTGTTATGAATGATAATCATGAGAATGGGACAGTGGGTGAAGGGGGAAATGATGAAGAGAATTGTGGCTTTGATTTAGAATCATTGTTTGATAGTGATTATCTAACTGGTAGTCAATCAAGTAATGATGACCAATTATTTGAGGAGTATGTAGACCCTGTAGATGGGGAAGAATTAGCTGTTGTGGCAATGAATATAGAGTACAAAAAAGTGGTGAATAAGATATTGTACATGATGGTGTTGACTTTGATGAGGCTAGAGCATCCGATGGTGAAGAGGGGAGTGAACATCCACAGTTTAATCATGCACTGATCTATGATCCAATTTTCCAATTAGGGATGGAATTTGGGACAAAGGAAGAGTTTAGGAAAGCAGTGCAGTCCCATGCTATAAAAACAAAAAGGTCACTGAAATTTTTAAAAAATGATAAGAGAAGAATCTATGTTACATGTGATGGAGAAAACTGTGTGTGGAGGATAAATGCATTGAAAATAAAAAATGAGGAGACATTCAAAATTATGCTTTTTAATGATGAACACTCTTGCCCACCAGTTTTTCATGTAAAAAATGTCAAAACTAAATGGTTAAGTGAAAAATACATTCAGAGATTTCAATCTGATCCAAAAAGGAATGTGAAGGGGTTTAGGAGTGATGTGGTGAATGAGATTAGGGTCCATGTTTCATCAAGCCTATAGGGCAAAAAGAAGAGCTTTGGCAATGCTTGAAGGAAATCCTGATGTGCAATTTGAAAAACTTTGGGATTACGCAGATGAATTAAGGAAAACTAATCTGGCAAAGACTATTATCTTGGGTACTGACAATGAAAATGGAGAGAATAGGTTTAGCAAGTTTTATTGTTGTTTTGATGCACTAAAAAAAAGGGTTCATGGGGGGTTGTAGGCCAATTATAGGGGTAGATGGGTGTCACTTGAAGAGTCCACATGGGGGTGTTTTACTTACTGCTGTAGGTGTGGATCCCAACAACAATCTATTTCCTATAGCTTATGCCATTGTTTGTAAGGAGTGCACAGAGACTTGGTCATGGTTTTTGACTGTTTTGAAGTCAGATTTAAACATTGTAAGAGATGATGCATACACTTTCATGTCTGATAAGCAAAAGGGGTTAATCCATGCTTTTCATGAGGTGTTCCCTAACTCAGGGCATAGGTATTGTGTAAGACACTTGCACAATAATTTTAAAAATGCAGGTTTTAGGGGACTGAGCTTTAAAAATGCATTATGGAGGGCTGCAATGGCCACTACAGAGGGAGAGTTTAAAAATAGAATGAAAGAGATGAAGAATTTGAGTGAGCAAGCATGGGAATGGTTTATTGATAAGCATCCATCAGAATGGTCAAAGTCTCATTTTAGTGAGGCTCCTAAGTGTGACATGCTCTTGAACAATGTATGCGAAAGTTTTAACTCATGCATTTTGGAAGCAAGAGAGAAACCTATCATTACCATGTCAGAGTGGATTAGAGAGTTTCTTATGAAAAGACTGGCTGAAAATAGGGATAAAGCTCATGCAAAATGGAAAGGCAAATTGTGTCCTAAGATTAAAAAAATCCTAGAGAAGCACTTGTCTAAACATCCTGATTGTATGCCTTTGAAGTCATCAGATAGACATTATCAGATTAATTGTTATGATGGGGCTCAGTTTGCAGTTGACTTGGGGAATCATTCTTGTACATGTAGAGGGTGGGGGTTAAGTGGTATACCTTGTAAGCATGCTTTAAGTGCCATTATTAGCCAGAGAGATGATCCAGAAGACTATGTTCATTCTTGCTACAGTGTTGAGACTTATAAAAATGTTTATGCCCATGCTATATTACCAACAAGTGGTGAGACAATTTGAGGAGAGTCAATGTATATTCCCCCATTACCTCCCAATTTTGGCAGGGGTGTTGGTAGACCATCTCAGGCTAGAAGACGAGAGCCCGATGAACCCAATGCAAAAGGCAAAAATAAGTCCAGAGGTCCAGAAGGTGTACATAGACTTAAAAGACAACAATCTACTGTCAATTGTAGGATTTGTGGAATGTCAGGCCATAATTCAAGGGCTTGTCCCTCTAAGCAAAGAAATGAATCTCCAGTTGAGCCATATGCTATCAATATCCCCAGAAAAAAACAGAAGGTATGTTGTTTGTGTACTTTATGTTGACATTGTAACATGTTATTTTTTGTGCTATAAAAATACTAATTTTAGCAACTTGAATACAGGTTGCAGTTGGTACTTCTAAACCAGTTATTTTACCACCCTCCACACAAAGTGAAGTGACAGAAAATGAGATGGTAGGAATGAATTTTATGCATAGTCAGACTGGAAGTAATATTCAACATGATGTAAGGCCACATAAGCCTGGACCTTCAATGTTTGAACAATTGCAAATGGCCAAAACCACTGTCCCAATAATCCCACAAACTCGCACACAAGGGTCAATATTAGAGCACCACCACCAATGGATGGTGCTTGTTTCACATCCAAAACCAAAGAAAGACAAGTTCATTTGTATTAAGTCAATTGTTGTGGAAAGTGGCCAAAAATTTCTCGGATCTATCTCAAACTTAGCCAAACTCGCTCCAAATCAAAAGAAAAATAGTCGAGGAAGGGTGGTAGGATGGGTTAGTCATTGTTGGGGAGTAATATTCAAGATTTGAAACTTGTTAAGAATTTGTCTATTTTTGAATCTCTTGAAACACCACTCTTTCTTGTAACTTGAAAACTCTTGTAGTTGAGATTCCGGGCAAGAATTTCGGTTCTTTGGTTTGTATTTTGAAACCTTAAAATAGTTGAGTACGTTTTGTAACCAAACATTTGTATTTGAGTTTCTGGCAAAGACTTTATCTATCTTGTTTTATCGGGTCTTAAGAATGAGATGTTGTTCTTGGATATTTATTGGGTGTTTCTCTCTCTCTCTCCCTCTCTCTCTTTTTTTTTTTTTTTTTTTTTTTTTTGAAGAATGTTGGGTGTTTCTCTTAAAAACTTGTATATAACCAACTGTAGATCATTATTATTCACATCTCATTCTTATTTCTTATTTCTCAAGTATATAACCAGCTGTAGATCGATTATGCCCACAAAAATAAATAGTCCCTTTCTCATTAAAGTATCTCTCATTATCTTCTCATTAGCAAATGAACATAACCATTACAAATTGTATTACACTTGTACAAATAACTAAAGGATAAACTAACTCAAAGAAAAAAAAAAAAAAACTAAAGAACATGCTGAAAATGACCATTACAAATTTGTATTACACAACATTGCCAATTGTGAGTTGATAAGGCTTAAAATAATATCATTACTTAGTAAAGTGGACATAAACATAAATATTACATCTCTAACATAAATACTACATCTCTAGTTAATAAACATTGCATCTCTAAACTACGAATCATCTTCAAATTATCACCCTCAATGTGTTTACCATAAACAACTTTGCAAACCCACCGACAGATCAACACAAGCAAAGGAATCAAAACAACAATAGCAAATTTTGATTTTTACGTTTCAACTTCAAATTCTCGACTTCCAATTCATCAATCCTTCTCAACAACCCCTTATTTTCACTTCAAATGCATTAATCTTCCTTAACAATCCCGGTATGATTGCTTTAGCCTGCTACACATTGGCGGATCCTCCCACGAAAAGAACTTGCAACCTCCTTTCTATAAATTCCAAAAAAAAAAAAAAAAAAAGTTAATTTCTCCAGGCCAACAAAATAAAAATTTCATCTTTCAAAATGAACATTGTGAAAATCATAAAGAAAACTTACATCATAGTCTCGACAAGATTGGAACCTTCGTCCCGAATTTTCGGTAGTCCACGCGGTGCGAATAACATTTGTTGTCCACAATAACACTCTACAAAGCCGGTCACATGAGACATTTTGGGTGAATCGGCCAACAATGCTCACTTTGTGCGTAACTCGGGCGTGAAATGGGCAAGGGTTTTCGAATGAAGTTTTGGGGATTCTACCGAGAGACGGGGTGGTAGGGTGGTTGTAATTTTCTCCTATTTTCATCCTATTTGGCCACTTATACACATAAGCAGGGGTGATTTGGCAATATCAAATTTTTCTTTCATGCCAGCGTGTAAAGTTAGCCAGAAAATGGCCTACTTGTCGAATGCCCGATCTTAAATTCTGAGGTCCAGTCATTTTGGTCCTGAAATTGAGAGGAGACAATAGTTAGAGGACTTGTTTGCCAAAAGAAATCTGAATGGGACTAAAATGCGACCGGTCCATAGTTATGGGACTAAAATTGCAATTTTCCCTTTTTATAAATATCAGGGGGGTTTTAATATGTTTTTTGCTTATTAAGGGGGAAGATGTAAGATGAAATCAAACCTCAGGGTTTTTTTTGTAATTTTCAAACATCACTGAGTTTTATGTAATTAGCCCAAAGCTAGGGGTGTTTTTGTAATTATCCCTTATATAAATGGTATAAGTTACATGTGTAATAATGAATTTTGGTTATTAGATAAGAGATCTGAAAAGCAATTGCAAATATGAATTAAACATCATATTATACACTAAAAGATTGATCTACATATATGATCGATCATGTCCAAAATGTTCATAGCACCAAAAACTCTTATATGCATCAAAAAATTTAATTGGCCACTGATCATTATATTACCTTCCAAGTGATCTTTTTAAATTATTCGTGAAAAAATTACTTAAGTCTAATTACAAGGATTACTATGTATGCATGTTACAACTTTCAAAATATGAACTCGGTTTTTTTAGAGGGATGATGATGTTGATGATCAATGGAATTAAGTTTGACTTAAGGATGACATGAACTCAAAGTGGGGTAAAACTAAGTAAAAGTGAATTTATTAAGTTGCTCTAATCTTTAAAAAAAAAAACTGATCTTTAACTCACTGGAATTAACTAAAACCATCAGATATAATACAAGAGTCACAGATGGAGATCAACATCCAATCCCTCGCCGACATCTGTCAACCCCACGGACCCCACTTCGCCTCGGCCACCGCCGAGCGACACCTGCCGCGGCCGTGCAACTTGAAATCCACCGGGATACCTCAGAGGTACACCTGACAAAACCTGAGGTACACCTACAACATTTTCACCTGGTGGGAGGAACCTTGCACCACTATAACGACTGTTAGGTGCACCTGGACCAACCAAGGACCCGGCCGATCGTGCCCCGTGTGGATTGATCATGTGGACGGCCGACCCTAGCCGTCGATGATGATCGGCCACGAAGTGGGCCCGCTTTGCCCTCTGCCGTTCCTTCTTGTGTGCATTTTGATGTCCACCTAATGCTTGGGAGTTGGCAAATTTTCTGTGACAATGTTGGCACTCAAATCTCTTATTTTCTATGTCATGTTGTTGTTGTTGTAGCATGGGTACTTTTCCACAGTTTGTGACTGGAAAACCAAAGAGCTTTAAAACAGATGATGAAGGTGAGTAATGATCTTGTAGATCAGGCTCACATGCTGCATCTCCTGCTGATGATGAGTTCTCTTCCATTAAATTATTTTATGAGGGGAAAATAAAGTTTGATGTCACAATTGGTAAGTAATACCAACCTTTGAGTTGTGGTATATATAGACAACAAGAAAGAAGCAATTAATGGACATGTTATTTTTTTGTGACAGTAGAATGGGACAGACACTATCAGCCCTACATGAAAAAAAGCAAGCACATTTTGTAAAAGTTATATTGGCACATTGATAGGTGATATATACTTCCAACTGTAAGTCAGAATGAGTGTGAATTTACCTGTAAAAGAAGGTTTAAGGCTAGCTAGATCATTATTTTCTAGTCATTTTCTTTGTTTTGTTAATCTAAACCCCTATGCAATTATGGGAGTGTTTGACAAAACTTTTGCTTTTACAAGAAGTGATTTATTGTAGCATAAGTAGAAGTAATTGAGAATTAAAAGTTGTTAGTGTTTGCAAATAGTATCAGAAGTTGAGAGTGTTTGGTGAAAAAGTTGCAAATGTACTTATTTGTGTGTAAAAGTAAAACAAGAAGCAGAATCACAAATCTAACGCACATATCTTTCTACTTTTAGATTCTTATTAAATGAAGCATAAGTTGGCATTTGCAAATACTAAAGTGGTTTTTTTCAGCCAAATGGTGAGAATCACTTTTTTTTAGTGAAACACTCTATGTGTGTCTAGCTAACATGCAAGTTGCCTAATGCATCTGAAACTGCCTTTTATTGAGCTAGTAATCAGAAATTGTAATTTTAGAAGGAGCAAATGGTAGGATTTACCCACTTGGGATAGGAGACAGACTTTTTTGACATGTAGGATAAAAACTATGTTTTCTACCCACTTTTGGGGTTCTTTTACCACAATACCCTTGAGGCTTTAAATGCAAGCCTTTAAAGTAGGTAAGTTGTATTTCTCTCTCATGTTAAATACATACATACATACGATTCTTCCACCATTTGCTCTTTATTTTTTCTCTCTCTTCTTCTTCTTCTTCAAAAAATATCAAGTTCTTTTTGTGGTCTTTCGTCAACCAAAATCGCACGAGAAAATCGATTAATAAGGTAATGTTGCTTCTCCTCTTAGTTACTTAACCTTGTTTAAATTGTTCAAGACCAATATATTTACACGATATGTGAAATTTCTTGTGAAATTTCTGAATCTAAGGAAGATGATCACAAGACGATATATCATGCCTATATTGGGCACGAGCACGATATCGTGCCCAATATAGGCACGCTATATCGTGCCAAATTTTAAATGAGGCACGAAATATTGTGCATATATCGTGCCATTGATCGTGCCACATTTTGTAATTCCATTTTCATTTCGTGCCTTTTTTATGCTTGCATATTGTGGCATATCTTTAATATTTTCTATATTTTCTGTCTGTAAATGAACTCTGGCTATGTTGTTCGATTTGGGGGTCACTGAGAAGGTTTAGAATATAAAAATGGTGAAGAAGAAGTTGTACGTGTTGAACCGGGCAAAATGAATTATAGTGAAATATTGGAGGAGGTTTATGGTGTTGTTGAAGTTGATAGGGGCATATACGATTGTGCAATGCATGCTATTGTAGATATTTCTGGAAACAAATTTGGGAAGTTAAAGTTGAAAAATGACTGTGACATTGAAAGTGCATTTGAGAACACCGAGTTACCAGTTGTTTTTGTAACACTAAAAAGAAAAAGGATGGGCGAGACTAGTTCGCATAATGTATTGGGAAGTCAGTCTGGGCATAATCGAGTTGAGAACGTTGAAAGTCAACAAGATGTTGGTGGAAGTTTTATGCAACTAATGGCTACTCAATGATTTTTCAACAGTCATTGGGCCTAATTACAACTACATGCACCATCTTGGTTTTCAACAATACGGTGTACCGCACATCAATCTATATAGTCATGTAGTAAGGCCTAGTGGAGCACCTTTTATGCATATGAACAATGTTCCAATTATTGATCATTCGCGTCCACTCTCACATACAGTCAATGTTCCAAATATCAATTGTCCGGGACCTAGTATAAGGCCAAGCAATGAAGATGGCTATTATCCTGATATGGGTTGTGATAATGCTGATGCTAATCGTGATAATACTGATGTTGATGTTGGTTGTGATAATAATGAAGATGATTATGGTGAAAACTACAGTGCTGGTGATGTTGATTGTAATAATAATGCAGATGATTTTGGTGAGAACTACACTGCTGGTGATGTTGGTACTGATGTTGAAGCTAATAATCAATTTGAATATAACCAGCAACGTGCTGAATTTGAGGAATTTTGTGAGTGGAGACGTAGACGGAGAGAAGTATTTCCAGAAAACCAAAACCAAGATGCACCAGAAGAACGAGGAGCTAACATACATCCATATATCCATAGAGACAATAGGGACGAAACAATAGTGCCCACAGGACGAAGTTGGGTGATTCCTGGTGCACTCTCGCACGTTTCAGTTCCTCCCGAAGAACCTGCTAGATTGGAAGTATCTGGTGGGACATTGCGCCAAGGAGCAACATACATGAGCAAAACCGAATTGGAGATGGCACTAGGCATGTATCACCTAAAAAAATCAAGTCGAGTATCGAGTTGAACGCTCGGATAAGACTTGTTATTATGCAATATGCAAGTATGAACGATGCCCTTTTCGAATGCGTGCATATGGAAATGATGGTATTTGGAGAGTATGGAAGTTTGACAAGCACCATGGATGTGGGTTAAATTTGAATGACAATGCATCTAGGCGGGTTCATTCTAAAGTAGTAGGTGCGTATTTTGCATCTAGATTACTAGTGGAACATTCTGCGCTCGTGCCAAGGGATATCATAGCGGAGTTGGAATCGCGACATGGGCTTAAAATGAGTTACAATGTTACGTTGAGTGATAAGCATCATGCTTTTGGGTTGATATATGGAGATAGTAACAAGTCATTCAATCTACTTCCGGTATACTTACACATGTTGAATTTAAAGAATCTCGGATCGGTAACTAGATGGAAGTCGGATAATTTTAATAGATTCAAGTACATGTTTTTTGCTTTGCATGCATCAATCACTGGATTCCAAAACCATGCCCGGCCGGTTTTTGTGATTGATGGAACACACCTTAAAGGCAAGTATCGGGTATTATTGTTTGTTGTCGTAACAAAAGATGGTAATGAACAGATTTTCCCACTTGCGGCTGGAATTGGGGATGTTGAAAACGATGAATCCTGGACATGGTTTTTGAGACAGTTGAGAGATGCTTATAATTGCCCTCGTGATCTACTGATTGTTTCTGATCATCACAAGAGTATCAGTAATGCCATAAAAGTAGTATACCCAGAAGCATCACATGGGCTTTGCACTTATCATTTGCAAAGTAATTTGGGCTCAATACGGTCAACATATAGTAGCAATGTTTAGAATGCAAAGATATTCATACCGGTCGTGAAGATTATGATAAGTATTTTGAAAACATAAAATTTGATGGTGAGATGGGTGCGTTTAAGAAGTTAGAACGTGCAGGGGAAGACAGATGGTCTCGAGTTAAGTGTCATGTCCGACGTTATGGGTTCATGACATCAAACTCGGCTGAGAGCTTCAATAGTCGGTTATTATGGGCCAAAAAGTTACATGTTTGTTCTATGCTTGAGTGTGCTCGGACTATTATTGAAAAGTGGTTTTATGAACGACGCATTGCTGCTAATGAAAGAGATCAAGAGTTAACACTTGAAGCAACCAAAAGATTAAGTGATGTAGTTGAGATAGGTCATAGAATGGATGTACAATGTCTTAGTAATGTGAAGTACAAAGTGAAAGATGGAACAAAGACCTATTTGGTTGACTTATCCCAAAGAACGTGTAGCTGTCGAGAATTTGAATATGAATTAATGCCTTGCTTTCATGCATCTGCAGCAATTAGGTATAAATAAATTTAACATTTATATCAATATTTTCACATAATTCGTTCAATATGTTCAAATAATTGTTTGTTTATTTGTGCAGAAAGGCGAACCTCAATATGTATTCATGTGTTGCACATTATTATAAAAATAAAAATCTTTAACAAATGTGGGCTGATGAAGTTCTACCAATTCCTGATACGATTGAATGGATTCTACCACAAGAGGTGCGAGAATTAGTATGCAACTCTCCAAATAACCCAAGGCAAGCAGTCATCCTAGACAAAGTAGAGTTCATTCTGCTGTTGAATCATCAAGTAATCATTCACGTAAGAGTCAAATTTGTTCAAAGTGTGGGGGTGCTGGCCACAATTGCGTCAAATGCACTATGTCATCGCCGCTTGATGAGCGCAGAAGTGCCTCAGTGACACAGTCGAGTCCTTCAAGACAAGTGCGTAGTAAAAAGAAATGTGAAATATGCTGAGCAGATGAAAATTAGGCAAATATTATTTCAACTGTAATACTATGTTAGCAAATAACACTAAGAGCAGAAAGTCAGTAGTCATTTAAATAGGTGTTTCACAATAGGCACGATATATAGTGCCACTTTATTGTGGGCACGATATATAGTGGCACTATATATCGTGCCTAATTGTTGTGTTGGGCACGATATCGTGCCGTATAACCAATATTGTGTCATTTAACCAAATATCGTGCCATACGTGTTTTGCTTAGTTTTGTACAAGATTTCTAATTTTGTTTACCAGTTTTAAGTGTATAACCTCTGATTTGAAAATAATAGGACATAAAACCATGCAAAATGAATATTTAAATAACTCAAAATATTTAAAAGATATACAATAAAAATGTACTACAACTGAAAAGTACTACTAGTTGTATTGTACTTGTAAATCTGTTGTGACATTGTCTTCCTGATCAAGGGAATCGAATCATGTACCTGCTTCTTATTAATCTTCTTCGTGATACAACTAACGGCGCAATAGATGACAAATACGCCACAACTGGTGTTGTCGTTCTGCACATAACAATCTTTCTCCGACGCAGTGATAATAAGCTCCCACTCGCGGCGGACGGGCTTGATACCTAAGGCGTCGTAGAAGCCAGCGTGCATAAGTACACATGGGAGGATGCGACGGAGTGGACGTGTGTCGGCAGCCCTCGAGGCACGAATATCAGGTGTGTGTCGGGCACGTACAGAGTCGTACATATATACTCGTGCTCTACGGAGATCCAGTCTGCACACGACAAAATGTGCCGATAAATTCACGATCATGAACACCTGGGGGAAAAAACAAATCATTAATTAATCAAACAATTTTAATGAAAAAAATGAATAAACTAGCCAAAAAAATTAAATTCAAGTGTACCGCACAACGTCACTCCACGGACAAGGATTACCCCATCCTGGAGATCCGTAATGGACAACCCTAACCAACTCATCCAGCTCCTGTCCGGGCGGAATCTCCTCCATGGTCGCCGAGTCGACATATATTGTGCCAGAAGATCCCGACCATGCATACGATTCCATATATGTTGTATGGAATCCTACACATAGAAAATGTTTATGAATTAACAAGTATCATTTATTAAGTTTAAAGTAAAATGCGAGACACATAATAAATATACTAACCGAAAAGACTGTAGATACAATCCTATAAGTTCCCAACTGCTTGGGATGAGGTACAACCCCAAGAAACTGGGGATCGGACTGTAATATCGACAGTATGCATTTATATCTTTGTATTTAAATGAAAGATATCGATATTAATCAATATGAAATAAATAAAATATTCATCAACTAAATAATACTCAAATTTAAGAAACTTACATCATTATCCAACTATGTAGTTGGATCCTCCATTTCCTTAAAAAATGATGGCCCAGCACAGTACAATAGCCCCACGTTCCTCCTGCAATTGGATCCTCAAATATTAAGACATTGCACTAATATAAGATGTTAATACTAAGACGACAAGACAAATGCAAAAATATTTAATACTTACTCTTCAGTAGACTGTAAGAAGCGCGTATACTCCCTCTCGCTCGGGTCCGACTTGCGAGTACTAGGATCCTTGAATGGGCTGCGATTGACGTGCGATGGCTACCTATCCCGAACCTGGATGAAGGGAGTAGGCGGAGAGGGCGCTAGTGGACCAGGGACCACGAGTGTCAGAGAGGGAGCTCGAATACCAGGGACCAATGGCCTCGAAATAGTGACCGACACTCATGGTCGCGAAAAGTGTACCAACAGAGGCAGAATAGGAGTCGACAATGGCGAAAGAGAAGTCAACACTGCCGGAAAAGGATTCGACACTGTCGGAAGAGGAGTCGATATCAGCGGAAGAGAAGTCGACACTGTCGGAAGAGGAGTCGACATCGACGGAAGGGAAATCGACACTGCCGGAATAGTAGTTGACACCGGTGGAAGAGTAGTCGATACCGGCGGAAGAGGAGTCGACATCGGCGAAGAGGATTCGTCTCTCTCTGAGAGGTGATCGTCGATGTCTGATGCGGCATCGACGATGGCATCTACTGAGATGATTGGCTAGGAAATCTCTGACTGCCACGCACGAAGTCATCATACTGATCAATGAATGGGAACAGACGCCTAATCTCCTCCTGAATAAGGTCCAGAACCCGACCTATCTCCTGATCTAGGCATCTGTCCAATCGAGAACCCTCCTCTGAGATGAGAATCTCTAACTGAGAAACAGTAGCATCGACTCGTGACTCCAATTGAGAGAACCGATCCTCTATGTGTCTCTCTAACAGGCCAATCTCCTCCCGTATAACCCCCCTAATCAGCACCAACATATATGTCTGCCCACTAACTGATGGATCATCACGAGTATCCCCACGGACTGATGGATCATCGCGCGTATACTCCCCACAGACTGATGGATCATCACGTGCATCTGTATGCCCAGCTAATAAATCATCTGTCCGGCGATCTAAGGGATCATCTGCCCGGTGGGATGATGGCCCGTCTGTCCTACGCCACTTCTCTAGCCTCTGAATCGTAGGAGTAGTAGTGGGGGCCTCTGAATCGGCTCTACCTCTCCCCCTGCCTCTGCCTCTGCCTCTCCGTCTCTGACACTCTGCCTCTGCCAATAGGGGTTGGGGCTATCGAATCTATACCCGTACCTCTGTCCCTGCCCCTCCCAGAACCACCGTCCAAAAACTGATTCTCCTTCGGGATGAACCGATGAGGACGTAACAAAATAACCGGCTCATCGACTCACTCCATATATATCTGCTGGAGCTCCTCCTCACTTGGATCCAATATCTCATGACACACTAAAGCCTGTAAATAAATATATAAATAAATTGATAAAAAATAATTTATTAAATAAATAAATAAATAAGTAAGTAAACAATGTTGAAATGCATACCGGGTCAAAGAAAAAATCAATCATGTCAACGTTGGTCTTCGGAAACCTCCAACGGAGGCACCTAGGCATCTGGGTGTCGGATACTCGAGTCGCCCAAGCATTACCCAAGCGAGGTATCGCCTCGAATGCCCAAATCTGTCATAACATTGATAAGTGTCAAAATAAGATTTTTTAAATATTTAAAAAAACTAAGTGCAAATATAAATAAAGTAAAAAAATATACGTACCAGCAAGACATACGTGGGACCATAAAAGTGATAACTAGGTGGGCGATATCGAGATGGATCGTCCTTAGTATATTGGCCAGGTGGCAGAACATCATGTAGCTGCCGAATATAATGAATCAAAATATGAAATGAGTATTTCCCCCAAGGGAAAGCCTCCCACTGTGCATCGTCCTCGATCAAGAACGATAGCCAACGGTCTACTGCGGTCTGTCGGCCATCGAAACACAGTACCATATTAAAGGCAAATAACACATTCGCCAGCTTTAGGGCATCGTCTGGTGAGTCACGGAAGGTGCCATCGAAAAATAAATCGTGTAAATGTGCGGCAATAACACGATTACCCTGAGGCCAATACCATCGATAAATACCAGTCTCGGGTACCTCAAAAGCACTGTTAGGGTCAAATGTGGACCCTAGAAATTGCAATACGGATATCATAGCAAAATCACACCGGGAGAATCTAATAGTCTGCTCTCCGACGTGGAACTAATATTCCGATTCCGGAGCATCAGGCACACGCACCTCTATCGCTACCAATGCATGAAGTGCCGCATTACAGCTAACTCCGTCATACCTGAAATCCCATAAAATGGCCAAAAATCGACTGTCTAAACTGCCCATATACACCACCATCAATGTCCTGCAACTCATCTTTGATTATTTGAATTATAATCGGTCGAACGTACCCCGCGATGTGGGCCCTCTCTGGATGATAAGAAGGTGTCATCCACTGTGGACCGACCTACAACAATAATTAATTGCAATTTAACAAGATGAATTGTTGGAAAATTGAAGAAATGTAATGATAAACTCAAAGGAAAAACAAAATTTATGGAACAGATAACAAATATAAAGCGGCATGAAATAGAGCACGATATAAGCACACAAATAGGCACAATTTTTAAAATAGGCAGACAAAATAGGCACGATTTATGTAGGCACGATATAAGCAGTTTAATCAAAATAGGCACGATTTTAGGTCATATCGCGCCAAAAATAACCTACGGCACGATATGGTCTTAAAATCGTACCAAAAATAACCTACGGCACGATATAGGCTAAATCGTGCCAAAAATAACCTACGGCACGATATGGGCTAAATCGTGCCAAAACTAGCCTACGGCACGATATGTGCCATATCGTGTCGTATCGTCAAATCGTGCCTCAATAACCAGAAAATCGATTCCATTTTCGAAAAAAACACTAACCCAAAACACAAACACAAATATATACACCATTAATTCCCATTATCAAGTATATACACCAACAACTAAACCCTAAATCCATGAAATCCAACATAAATAAAGTTCGAACTTGAAGCAACCAAAAAATCCAAAATCTATTTCGAACATAAGGGGCACGATATGAGAAATATATCCTTACCTGTTCGGGAGTGGAGGAGGAGGGTGCGGAGGCGGCGACGGCAGCGGCGGAGGCGGACGGCGGTTGGTGTGAATCCATGGAGCTTTTGGTTTTTTGCTTGCACGATATTAGGCACGATTTGGTTTAGGATTTTGCTTCTTTTTTACTTTTTGCTTTTGCCTTTTACTTTTGCCTTTTAACTTTTGTATTATTTTGTCTTGGAGTGTGTGTGTTATGGAATACATACGGTTTTAATGGGGGTATAAATGAATTCAATTTCAAAATTCAAAAGCCACCAACTTAAAGGAGGGGCAGTTTCGTCAATTTGGGTAGAAAAGAGTTTTGTTATGTTAGTGGGTACTTAAAAAAATTTCCCTTTTAGAGATTGCATTTTTAAAATGAAACTAGATTGGTCTCTATTCTTATATATTGATACCCGAGCAGAGGTGGACAAGCATGTACACGTGGCAGCCCAAGGGTTGATGTGGACCGACCAGACCACCAGAGCCCAACTAGGAAGGCATTTCAAGGCATGAAAAGCCCTCACCCTTAAAGCCAACAATGACCGAGCTGGAAACTCAGTGGCAGACCAACATGCCACCTGGCAAGACAATAATAGGACAACTTAACAAGCACTATTTGACACACGGGCAGTCATGCTACTCATGCACAGCAAGAAGAAGACAAGTGTCCCACTCACAATGTAGGTACAATGATTGCTAGTCTATTAAATATAATAGTATAAATAGAACTCATTTATGATGAAAATCCTTATATAAATGTGTATATTTAAATCTCTGCCAAGCCAGAGGCCAACCAGGTATTCTTGCTCGGTTACTAAATAGAAAACACTTTATAATCAGTTCTTGTATTTCCAAGCCAACATTTAGGCATTTTATTTATTGTTGAGCAAAAGCAAGCATCAACTCTATATTTTTTTTATATGGAGTCAAAGTTAAAGTTGTAGCTATTTTTTTATTTAATAACTAATTTTAAGATATCATGTTGTTATGTGTTTCTTCTTGATGATCCTTGATAGAGTAAATTTTATTTGTTGCTGTAAAAACACTTTTTAGCAGAGATCAACCTTCATGTCTATAAGACACCAATGATTTAAAAGTAAGTCTATAAGACACCAAACATGCGCTCGGCCCCTTCATGTCTACAAATGATGATGACCATATCTTCTGCAAAATCCAAGCTTTTTTTGGCCATTTTATACCTATCTCATCATTTATGTTAATTACACCCTTCTCCCAAACACATGTTTATCATAAAACGCGTGATGTTAGTTTTATTAGAGGCATTTACACGTGTCAATCATCCAACAGAGTGAAATAGAAAGTAAAACACGATATAGGGACTGATTTCGTTATTAGAAAACGAAACGAAATATTTGAGTATTTGCATGGAGTTAGCCCCATTATGCTACCTCCATATGAGATCATTCACATTCCATATTTCTCCAAACAGTAATATTTCAAGCAGGAGGAATGTTTCAATACTTTGCCCTATATGCATATAATTCAAGTGATGATGATATTGATTGTATTTTTTGTAAGACTCTTTTTTTAATGCATGTGAATGGGGTCGGCCCATGTAGCGTTGTCGTCCATATGTCCAAAATGAAGTACAGATTTGGAAAGCATGTAAGCAGAGGATGTTAGATAAGTATCAATTAACTTCTTGCATTAGTTACTTTTGTTGTTTTTTGTTGTACATTTTGATATATGTTGTTTCCAAGTACAAATAATTCACACCTTTGTTGTTATCCAATGTAGTTTCATGACAGGCCAACCCTTTTTTAGCTTTTTTTCATCAGTAAGTGCATGTGTGCACACAAAGTTGTCCCACTAAGCATAGATTCAGAATTTATAGCAGGGCATCTTGTTTATCCTTAAGCATGATGATATATGTGATGGCAATGGCAGATGTGTCGACAAGACGACAATTTTTTTTTGCTTCAACACAACGGAACACAACAAAGAGAAGACAGAGACTGGTGGTGAAAGGCCTAATCCTAGGAATAGTTAGATCTCGACGTGACCTTAAGGTTGACGATGAACCTTGGCCATTGATCTCTGATCATCACTGTCACTTTAGTGCTTCCAACTCTATCTTCTTGCCGAATGTAGTTTTATCTAACTTTATGTACGTCGTTAAAACGAACTAATCACATGGGAGGTTGATGACGCCATCAATGTACACTAGGCGTGTATTTAAGATACTTGGAATATGAGATTAAACACAAAGTGGATTTGAGACATATGGCTGTGGGGGCAAAATCTGTTTTTGAAGACAATTACAAGAATTTTTACTCAAAATTTTGGGGCGCAAATGTATTTATTCCTTAAGTATACAATGATATAGACTAACAGCTACTAAATTAAAGAAGAAGAAAAAAAGAAATTTGGAAATTTTTATTTGGGGGCGAGGGGGGCAGCAGCCCCCACTTGTCCCTGGCCCCCTAGATCCGCCACTGGAAACACAATTTTGGACTAGAGGATCCTGGTTACACCGGTTGCTTTTTATGGAATAAGGTATCACAGTGCTCGAGAGTTTTTAAAAAAAAAAAAAAACAAAAACAAAATATCAAATAATTGAACTACTTAGCTCAATGAGGAAGTCATAATGCACAGTGATTTCTGAAGGGCCTGTATTATTTTTCTGGCAATTATTTGTGAGTGTATAGAATATTTTTTATCTCTTCAATTTTCTGACAGGGACACCTTTTTCTATTTCTGAAAACTACTTATGGTAAAACTATTGGATCAAGTTTGTTTTGATCCCAGTTCAGAGTACAAATTGAGCTGTATATAGCCAGATTTATTTTTTCAGATTAGTGGAAGGAAGAATATTTTTCTCTAATGTTTGCTTTTGTCAGCACATACTGGATGTCCAGTGAGTAACATCATAAGATTGCAGAATCAAATAGATGGTCCACATAAGCATCTCGTCACTTCATGTACAAGCCTTCTTAATTACATACCAAAGTGGTGTACTTTAATCAGTGTAACAAAACAAGCCTCAGATTATTAATACATTATTTTTTGTCTAATAAATAATATCATGATCATAAGCCTTTAGATAAGATTAATGTGTAACATTTCCTGTAAAATACTTTTTTTAACGTGCGATTGTATTTTACAACATTTTAACGTGCGATAATACTTTACAACTCTATCTGAACTACAATGTTTTTTGCAGATAAATGCTTTACCAATAACTCCAAAAGTTAGATATATACCTGTAATAAAGCTAGCAAGATAAGACTTTGATATCGTTTTATAGTGCTACCTTAGGACTTAAGTACAACTTTTAATTATCACCAGAAATGACATGAAAAAATTGCTGCAATAAAAACATTACTTTTCCGCATAGTCGTGTTTTGCTTTTTGTGCATGTGGGGTGAAGTATAACATGATTTCATCACATTATCGAAGACATGTTGGAGGCTAGTGAAATTGCACTTGGCAGACAACTGGAAAACAATCCATCAACCTAATTATTTTGAATGAATCCAATGTCAACAGCTTTAAGAGATAGCTTATTACATTTGTACCTCAGCAGGTAAATTTTCAATAATTTAACTGGAGTTACGATATAGCCTTAAGCATCAGGTGAACATTTGATATTTGCTTTGGTATTGAACATTTACAAAAACGGAAGCTTATCGTTAAATCATTTTTAACATCGATCGGTCATATGTTACCAAGATTATTCAGAGGTTAAAGTCATTGGAGTTGAAAAAGGACTTTGGTGTAACTAGAATTGAGTTTGTGGAATTAATTCTGAATTGCTTCATGTGAAATTTGTTAGGAAAACTTGCAAGTGGTTTGTAAACAAATTCCATTATAAGTTTGTGTATTATTTTCTTACAGCTGTGATGTTCCAAAGGCAACTAGCAAAAATATTTTGATTATTTCTAGCATTAAAAACAAGAATTTTACACAATATAATTATGATGCATGATTTTTTTTCTTTTTTTCCAAAACCATGCTAAATAAGTGAAAGGTTGCATCATGTGCAATTTGTGGTCTACTATGTACCTTTTCAGTTGTGAAGAGTTTTTAGAGTGTGAATTGTTAAAAGGTTGTTTTCTGGTCTGGTGATGGTCTTTTTCTAGTACCAGCAAGATTATTTTGAGTGTATGATTTTAGCTTATTACTTGCAAAACCAATATGGCAATTTACTTTGTGTGGAAACTTTTGTAAAAGAAAAGCCCAAGAACTTTGAAATATATGGCCTTTAAGCAACTTTTGTTCCATTCATCTTGACCTCTGTCCAAACCCTGTTTTTCTTTTTTCCAACTTTTTTTTTCAGTTGTTGGACAACATTGTTGCTTCTATAATTGCTATGGTTGTGCAACATCAATAGTAAAATTTTGTGTACGATTTACACTTCAATTTATCACGATTTCTACGTATTTCACGCGTAGGAATGAAAATCGAACCAAGCTACTCGATACTAGACTCGAGGCCGGCCGATCGTTAAAATCTTGTTTGAGCTCGGTTCGTTAACACACGAACCAAGGTTGAACACAATTTTCCATTTGATATAATATAAAGTTCGACTCGAGCTCGACTCAATTAGTAAAATACAAAACATAATATTGTAATAATATGAAGCTACTTGAGCTCGATTCGTGTTTGGTTCAATTAAAATTTATTCAAGCTCGACTCGATTAATAATCAAACGAAACTAGCTCCAATACAATTTTAAAACTCGATTAAAATCAAAGAAGCTTTAATAATATCAAATTCGGTTCGACTCAATTTCATTGCACCCCTACTCACACAATAGAGGTTCACCATATGCGACTTCAACATACATTTGTGTAAGAGAGACAAATATGTACCTAAGTGACATAATAAGCCTAGTGTTACACCAACCGGAACATGACATCAAATAGATTTTTAGTTGCTGTCACATGGAAAGCGGGACATTTATTCGTCACAACTTGGTATATAACCATATCCTAAAAGCTAAAACTTCATCATTAAGTAAGTTACTTCTTTTAGTCAGCAATAAGTATGGACTCGTTTGGGATCCAAGATGGGATTAGATTAAAATTTGGGATATGATAGGATTACACTGTTCATTGATTATATAATACCATTTAACATTGTGTTTGGGATGTATGATTAATCCAAAAGAAGTTATAACAAATTATCTAAAATTGTGTTTGGCAAACATGATTGAATGAGATTGATAATGAATAGACATATTTACCCTTGTAAATATTATAATCATTTATACATCTTCATTTGCACTTCACCAAAATTTCCCAAAGATCTTCCCTCTTCACACCAGGTTCCCCAAATTGCAAGACCATTTTTTTTCAATCACAATTATTGTTGGTCAATATTGTCGATTCACGACAGGAGTTCATCACGGCGATATATGTCAAAATTTGCGAACAATACGCTGCATTTGAGTGAAACAGGAAAATACCTATCATCCAACAACCGATATTTCGTGCCCTAGCTGCGATTTCTTCATTCTTGGTAAAAATACACAATCACGGTTAGTTTCCAAAAAAACATTATATTGATTTCCCAAAAAATAAAAATTACAAGCTTGCTATTAATCGAACAGACTGCTACTGCGAAGTGGATGCGAAGAACCAAAGAAAACCGTAGGGAATGGATGCGAAGATGATATCGTAGTTGATATTTTCAGATTTATTGTAAAAAACTTAAGAACCCATATGAATTTTTCAATCTACAAATCTGAATAAGCCATACCTCCCAATTTCGTGCTAAGCGACTGTAGGGTTTTCACACAAGGAAGAAGACAGTATTTATGTGGTATTTTTGTAATTATTCAAACAAACAAGGATACTCAAGTCATTTCGTGGACATGTTTAAGGGCATTATCGAAATTTCACATACCTGGACAACTTGGGATAATGTAATACCACCTAAAGGGGTGAGATTAATAATCAATTGTCTGATGGATTACAATCCCAGCCCGCTCTTTATACCGGGCCTTTATCATATACCCCAAACACAGGATTCATTAGGATAAAATGGCTAATCTTACTTAATCTTGGATCCCAAATGAGTCCTTAATGTGATAACCATTAATTAGTTTAGGGGTTAATTAGGGGACTTAGGGGTTAGTTATTTTAGGGGCTAATTTAGATTTAGGGATTTAGGGGTTAGAATTAACTAGTATAAATATGTATAATTTCATACATAATTTTACACCATATTTCTAATAATTATAAGGTATAGATATTTTTTCTACTTCAAGTTTCATATATATATATATATTCACAATTCACAACCCCTCTTTCAATATTTTTCACAAATTCTTTCACTAATTAGTTTGATTTTTTAAAATCACATATTAATTATAATTTTATCTAATGTAGAAAACGAATGGATCGAGGATTAGGACTTTTATTGTTCATTTGTGTACATTGAATATCTGCGATTATTAAGGTAGGGATTTTTATAGTATTTGTCTTTATTTAATGTTCCATGATTAGACGTCATTGATTGTAATATATGTCAAGAGGAAATAAATTCATATAATTCATATAAGCTAGGGGCCATGAAAAGGGTCCAAGATCAAACGTATCTTCGGGGTGAACCCGCAATGCTATATGCAGTGACTGACCAGTTAGAGGAAAAAGAGAAAATTAATAAATTTATTGTTATAATTATGTGAATGTTTTTCATGTTATATTAAATATTGACAGATATATCCCTACTGAGCGAGATGAAGCTCACTCCTATTATTATCATGACTTTCAGGTTGATGAATCCGGCTGAAGATATGATGTTGTGGATGGTAGAATAAATCATGTTATATTTATATTTTAAATAATTATGATCAGACTAAATTTTGGATTTATTTCTTTAATTCTTCCGGTTTATGCTTGGAATAATTGTTGGATATTTAATTTGAAAGATGTATTATTATTATTATTATTATTATTATTATTATATTCTTTTCTTAAGGATTATAAATTCTAAATCAACTTTTTGATAATTATTGGGATCACTTTAATTTATAAATTTGTGTTTTCTTAATAATATTTTTAGAGTACTTTAATTTCATAAAATTGGGTCGTTACAAGTGGTATCAGAGCAGGTCTACGTTTTTGTAGGCTTGTTACAAAAAATTAAAAATTAAAATGTAAAGGTTTTTTTTTATTAAAAAAAAAAGTCAAACTTTGTATAAGATAAAAAGATGTAATAACATCCACCTCCATCGTATCTTGTCGATCTCCTCAAGGTATGAGAATTATTAATGCAAGTTATATTATACAATGGTATCAGTATGCTTAATTATGTCATGATGTATTTTATTATGATTTCATGTTACTATATTCTGCTTTAGAAATATAATACCAGTTTAAATGTTAGAAGAATAGAAATCTTGTATTCCTTAAAGAAAATGTAAAAATAGACTTATAGTTGCAAATGCACATATATATAGATGGCAGGAACTCGCACTCGCCATACTGCAAGAAAGAACAATAATAATAATAATAATAAATGGGGTCTGAACCATCCCATTAACCGACTCAATCATTATTTCAACTATCAAATTGAGGAGGGGGATAGCATTGGAGAATATATAGTTAAAAATCACCAGTTGTGGTACAATATGAGGAATATCATCGGCGCTCCAAACGAACGCGCTGCCTCCCGTAGAGTGATTGATAGCTTACCCTCATTTTGGAACGTCAAGGCTAAAAAGCTTTATGCCTCATTATTGAAGTATGACGGGCATGACGACCGACCCAAAATCAACTACGGAACATTGGTCAGGTTATACGGTAAATGGATTGAGTTTTTGAACAATGAGGTTATGTCAGAAGATGAGGAACCGGAAGGAAACCTGGAAAAAGACCCAGAAGAAGATCCATAGGAAGATGAAGACATGGATCAGTAGAGATAGATGGGTCTATGTATTGCAATAATTGATAAATAAATCCTTATTATATAGAAAGCTTAGTTGACCTTTAATTGATACTAATTTATTTGACCATTATATTATGATATTTTGATTTTAAGTTAGATATTTGATGCAAAATCCATTAATAACTTGGGATAAATAATAATAATACATTATGTATGACCTTAGGAATATGGATCCCCGTCGTGGAAATCAAGTCAACGGTGAGAACTCCACTAACACAGGAAATCAAACAACTGCTACTGCTGGAGATATAATTGCTGAGTTCCTCAGAGGTGTGCAGAACAACGGGGACAACAACAACAACGCACGAGTTGTGGAACAATTCCGCCACTATCGTCCACCCACATTCAACGGACGTGATGGCCCGAAAGTAGTAGATGAATGATTTTGATCGCTAGAGATAATTTTTTGACTTATTGACTGCACATACGAACAGAGAGTCATATGTGATGCCTTCCAACTCATTGAAGACGTTGATCATTGGTGGGAAGGGTATTGGGGGACTAAAACCAAGGAAGAGCGGAGTGCTTTAACATGGGATGAGTTCAAAGTGATTGTAATGGAAAAGTTTTTCCCATAATCATATCGGGACAAGAAGGAGACATAATTCCTTAACTTTAAACAAAGAAACATGACTGTCACAGAGTATGAGAGACAGTTCAATCAACTAAGTCGGTTTGCTCCACACCTAGTGTATACTAATTTGAAAAAGGCTCTGAGGTTCAGAAGGGAACTTCGAGCACAACTATCAGGAATATTATCTGCTCAAGGAGATTTGGAGTACTCGGTGATGGTGAGAAGGACTCATGAGGTGGAGGCAAATTTTGCTGGGGACAAAGAGGAGCAAAAGTTGGTCGTTTTACCTGAGAAAAGAAAATGGGGCGGGGCAAAACATAATAAAAATAAAAAACAAAATAGACAAATAAAGATTGATGAAAATGCACGCCCAACTACGCCAAGCAGACAGGCCAACTTGCCCAAAATGCAAGAAAAATTATTTTGGAGAATGTTTAGTTGGACAAGGAAAATGTTTCAAGTGTAAGAAGCCAGGACATGCAGTCTATAATTGTCCTCTTTTGAAAGTTGGCGGGGGAAGAAGAGAACAAACATCTGGAGGTAGAGCTCGAATGTATGATATGACTCAGGAAGAAGCTGGTCAGAACCCGGGTGCAATGTCAGGTATGCTAACCATCTCTGGAATACATGCTCTTGTACTTTTTGACATTGGTGCCACACATTTGTTTTTATCTGTCAAATTCCATGCTATATTAGGCCATAAGAATGCTAGAGTAAGTGAACCTCTTGAGGTTAGCTTGCCATCTGGAAATTCGATAACAACTGACTCAGTTAATAAGGATGTTGAAGTGGAAAATATCTTAAATTTGATCTATACATAATTAAGATGAAGGATTTTGACATAATCTTAGGTATGAATTGGCTTAGTAGATATCAGGCAGACATTAAGTGTCATGAGAAAGAGATAATATTCAAACTGCCAGGAAATGATGAGATAAAATTCTATGGGATTAAGCTAAGGCAGTACCACGAGTGATATTGGCAATGAAGGCAGGAAAGATGTTGAAAAAGAAAAATTGTCAAGGATATATAGAGAGTTTAGTAGATACCTCGATAGCCAAAGTGACACTTAATGACGTACCAATTGTGCAAGAATTTTTTGATGTATTCCCAAAAGACTTGCCAGGATTCCTCCAGATCGCCAGGTTGAATTTGGAATAGATTTGGTACCTGGGGCAGTACCTATATCTAAGGCACCCTATAGGATAGCGCCAAAGGAGTTACAAGAGTTAAAGACGCAAATACAAGAACTTTTGGATTTGGGATTCATTAGACCTAGCTATCACCGTGGGGAGCACCAGTTCTGTTTGTAAAGAAAAAAAATGAGTTACTTAGAATGTGTATCGATTATAGAGAACTTAATCGACTCACAGTGAAGAACAAGTACCTACTACCGAGGATTGAAGACTTGTTCGATCAATTGAGAGGTGCCAACACTTTCTCTTAGATTGACTTGAGATTTGGATATCATCAGTTAAAAATTAAAGAGAGTGATATCCTAAAAATCGTATTTAGAACCCGATATGGACATTATGAGTTTGTAGTAATGCTATTTGGGTTAAGTAATGCACCAGCAGTATTCATGGACTTGATGAATAGAGTGTTTCATCTGTATCTAGACCAATTCGTCATAGTCTTTATAGATGATATACTTGTATATTCAAATAACAGAGAGCAACATACTGAGCACTTAAGAATAGTGCTAGAAACACTTCGTAAGGAAAAGTTATATGCGAAATTCAAGAAATGTGAGTTTTGGCTAGATTGAGTGGTGTTTCTTGGACATGTAATCACTGCGATCAAGGAATTGAAGTAGACCCGGTTAAAGTTGAAGTGATCAACGAATGGAGTGCACCTACAAATGCGAATGAAGTTTGCGGTTTTCTAGGTTTGCCAGGCTATTATCGGAGATTTATTGAAGAATTCTCAAAGATTGTTGCGCATATGACTCGAGTGACAAAAATTGGGAGAAGTTCCAATGGATTGAGAAATGCGAAAAAAGCTTTCAGGAGTTGAAGCGAATGCTAACTCCTGCATCAGTATTAACAATTTCTGACCCCACTAAAGATTTTGTTATTTATAGTGATGCATCAAA
Source organism: Rehmannia glutinosa (assembly GCA_016081115.2). Classification (NCBI taxonomy): domain Eukaryota; kingdom Viridiplantae; phylum Streptophyta; class Magnoliopsida; order Lamiales; family Orobanchaceae; genus Rehmannia; species Rehmannia glutinosa. The sequence goes on from CM071926.1 coordinate 118,045,788, forward strand.
ACAAGGTTTGAGATGCGTGCTAATGCAACATGGTAAAGTGGTTGCCTACGCCTCAAGACAACTAAAGCCACATGAGTTATTATCCTACTCATGACCTAGAGTTAGCTGATGCAGTGCATGCATTAAAGATTTGTTCACTCAGAAAGATCTAAACATGAGGCAAAGAAGGTGGTTGGAATTGGTAAATGACTACGATTGTACTATTAGCTATCATCTGGGTAAAGCTAATGTTGTAGCCGATGCATTAAGTCGTAAAACAAAAGGAGAAATGTCAAGCTTGATATCTGAACAAGAACATCTTGTGAAAGAATTCGCCATGATGAGAATTGAATTAGTGGTGCCACCAAAAAGCACAGAGATAGTACTAGCATCTTTGGTGGTGCAACCTACTCTGAGAGAGAAGATAAAAGAAGTTCAACCTCGAGATAAATTTTTGAGCAAAATGAAAGAAAAAGCTCGTGAAGGGAATGTAAAAGGATTTGTTATAACAAATGATGGTACTTTGACTTATGAAGGGAGATTATGCGTTCCTAAAGAAGAAGGGCTTAGAAAAGAAATTCTCGAAGAAGCTCATTGTACGTCGTACACAGCTCACCCTGAAGGTACAAAAATGTATCGAGATTTAAGAGATGTATTTTGGTGGCGAAGTATGAAAAGAGATATTGGAACTTTTGTGGAAAAATGCTTGATTTGTCAGCAAGTTAAAGCCGAACACCAAAGACCATCTGGTTTGCTCAAACCACTTGACATCCCAAAATGGAAATGGGATCATATAACTATGGATTTTGTGGTAGGGCTTCCACCATCAGTCAATGAAAATAAGGTTGTTTGGGTTGTAGTAGATTGGTTAACAAAGTCAGCTTATTTCTTACCCTTTAAGATGACGATCAGTATGGAGTGATATGCACAAATTTATATTGAGGAGATAGTGAGACTTCATGGAGTTCCCATGTCAATTGTGTCAGACAGAGATATGCGTTTTACTTCTAAGTTTTGAAAAAGTCTACAAAGTGCCTTGGGAACAAAGCTAAACTTTAGTACGACTTATCACCCACAAACAAATGGACAATATGAAAGGACTATACAAATATTTGAAGATATGTTGAGAACATGTGTGCTCGACCTAGGAAGTAATTGGGAAACATTATTACCCTTGGTAGAATTCGCTTATAACAACAGTTATCAAGCGACTATTGGGATGGTTCCATACGAGGCGTTGTATGGAAGAAAGTGTAGATCACCATTATATTGGAGCGAAGTTGGTGAAAGAAAAATTTTGGGGCCTGAATTAATTCGGCAAACTGTTGAGAAGATAGCTATGATACAAGATCGAATAAAGATGTCTCAAGATAGACAAAAGTCGTATGCTTATAGACGGAGAAAACATATACAGTTTGATGAAGGAGAAAAAGTATTTCTAAAAGTTACTCCTATCAAAGGTGTTATTCGATTTGGCGAAAAGGGAAAGTTGAAACCAAGATATATCGGACCATATGAAATCCTTACATGAGTTGGAGATTTAGCTTATCAGCTAGCATTACCACCAAGTCTATCAATTATGCACAATGTTTTTCACGTATCTATGCTACGAAAGTATGTTCATGATCCAGGTCACATCGTGAATTATAAGGATCTAACAATCAACAATGACTTAACTTACGAGGAAGCACCAGAAGTCTGTTTTGGAATGCAAGATTCAGCATTTGAGAAATAAAGATATTGCTTTGATCAAAGTACAATGGAGACGTCATGACGAAAATGAAGCTACTTGGGAACGTGAAGAGGAGATTCGTGTCAAGTACCCAAGTTTTGCAATTCCATGTAAGATATCGAATTTTGAGGACGAAATTATATTTATGGAGAGAAGAATGTGGTAACCATTAATTAGTTTAGGGTTAATTAGGGATTATTTTAGGGGACTTAGGGGTTAGTTATTTTAGGAGCTAATTTAGGTTTAAGGGTTTAGGAGTTAGAATTAACTAGAATAAATATGTATAATTTCATACACGATTTTACACCACGTTTCTAATAATTATAAGGTATAGATATTTTTTTCACTTCAAGTTTCATATATATAAATATTTATACATATATTCACAATTCACAAGCCCTCTTTCAATATTTTTCACAAATTCTTTAATTTATTAAAAATCACATATTAATTATAATTTTATTTAATGTAAAAAAACGAAGGGGTCAAGGATTAGGACTTTTATTGTTCATTTTTCTACATCGAATATCTGTGATTATTAAGGTAGGGATTTTTATAGTATTTATCTTTATTTAATGTTTCATGATTATACTTCATTGATTGCAATATATGTCAAGAGGAAAATAAATTAATTCATATAAGCTAGGGGCCATGAAAAGGGTCCGAGATCAAACGTATCTCCGAGGTGAACCTGCAATGTTATATGCAGTAACTGGTCAGTCAGAGGAAAAAGAGGAAATTAATGAATTTATTGTTGTAATTATGTGAATGCTTTTCATGTTATATTAAATATTGGCAAATATATCCTTACTGTGCGAGACGAAGCTCACCCCTATTATTATCATGACTTTCAGGTTGAGGGATCCGGCTGAAGATATGATGTTGTGGATGGTGTAATAAATCATGTTATATTTATATTTTAAATAATTGTGATCGGACTAAATTTTGAATTTATGTCTTTAATTTTTCCGGTTTATGCTTGGAATAATTGTTGGATATTTAATTTGGAAGATGTAATATTATTATTATTATTATTATTATTATTATTATTATTTTCCTTAAGAATTATAAATTCTAAATCAACTTTTTGATAATTATTGGGATCACTTTAATTTATAAATTTGTGTTTTCTTAATAATATTTTTAGAGTACTTTAATTTTATAAAATTAGGTCGTTACACATAAACTCCGATTTAATGTATCAGGAATCTTGTAGCTTAAGTGGTTTCACTCACCCAGGATTGTTCTTGTGTTTTAAAGGGTCCGGTGCAAAAAAATATAGGCCCATTGTACACACATATATAAAAGTAAAATAGCTAATTAATCAATGTTACGAAAATAATTTGTCATTGATCGTATGATAAAAATAATGAAACATTAAATTTCAATTTCAACATTTTCAAATTTAATAAAAAAAAAGTGTTGCAAAAGAGATACTTTAATATCATCATTACATCATATATTTAAAGGAAAACTATCAATACATTAGTCATAGAAAATTGATCTTTGATGGCTCGAAAACTACTCTATAAACCTAAAGCAAGTGCACCTATCATTTTATAATATAGATTATTGAGTACCGAGTATCATTCCCGCGAGGATTATGAATACTAGTAATTACCGTCTTTCAGTTATCGAATCGAACAATTTTCAGAGGTTTGTTGGATAAATATAGAAAATAAAGAATCTAAATAATTAACAAGTTACAATTGATAAAATAAAGGAAGATTGTAAAATAAGAGATCAAGAGATAGAAATGTGTTCGAATGTAAATCCCTCTAGAATGTTTTTGTGATTTTAACAAGATAAAATACAACCTTAAACCCTTAAGCAATTACCAACCTCTTTTAACATAATCTCATGTTTCATGGACCGTATAAATTCTCGATTTAAGTTAAACCCTCTTTCAAGGTGAAAAACTCTTAACCTCAAGTTGATTAACCGAAATCTCTTTCTAGTTAAAACCCCCAATATTGCATCATAATGATTTATGAATTCTCATATTAGGTTTGACCTTAATCCAGAAGATTTATGTCGTCCTATATCTAGGATTGCATGCAACTCTTTTCACTTATAGGTTCTTTCTCACCATAAATCTCCCGATTACCCGATAAAAATAAAATTCAAATCAATATACCGGAAATATTAGCTCAAATGAACAGAGCATAATATAAGTGAATCACATAAAACATGAAAATTATATTAAAATATACAAATCTTAATCACAAATCCATTTTAGAGTTCATTACATTCAAACACTATAAGTTTAGCTACACATGATTTTGACAAAAGAAGAAATTACACAAGAAGATTTAAATGTTGTACACATGATGTATTTATCTTTTCTCAAAATCTCAAATAATGGACTTCTTTCTTGATTGACACCAATGATGTTGCTCCAAGCCTTCTCCTCCAAAGCACCTTGATCCCAATTCTACTTAATGGATAAAATTATAGTGAATACAATGAATAATTTCTGAATGCCTCCTCCCAACTCATACTCTTGGCTTTGTAGATATCATTTTTGTGAAAGAACACATTAATAATGTCATCATTTGTTAAACAATTGCTCCACTTTCATTGTTGGGTTGGTGAATTCTTGTTTTCATGTGATAATTGAGGACACATAAGGGCATGGTGCAGCAAAATTGGGTGTAAAGGTGTACAAAAGTGGTCAAAAAGCTTGGTTGGTGAGTTTTCCATAATTTCTGCATAGAAAAGTTGCAGAAACGTGACCCAGACACGGTTGTGTTACATAACAGGCCCAGCCGTGCTGCTCAATACACAGCAAAATTGGCTGGACACGACCATGTTAGCCAACACGGTCAGGCCGTGTCTGGCGTTATTTTGTGCGACTTTTTTCTTCTTTTGATCCCCTTCAACATGGCCTTGTTTGGCAACACGGTTTGGCCGTGTCGGACCCTTTTTTCAATTTTTCTTCATTTTACTTTTATCCTTTTTGAACATGGCCATTTGTTTGACACCCCTAGCCGTCTTGAGTGATTTTCTTGACTTTTTTCACTTAATGTTGGCTCCAATTTGCTCCACCTATAATGTTAAAAACATTCCGCGATGAAATGCTTAAGATAATAGTTTCTTAACAAAACAATCTAAAGTCTATTGAATTAATAAATAAAACATGAAATGGCACTTATCATTCCTCTTGCATTTTTGTTTGCAAAATCATCAATCAGTCTTTCATAATCAAGTTTGTCTAGAAATTCACTCTCAATTGATATCAAAGATAATGCATTCAATCTTATCTGAATCATGGTTGATCTTAAACAAGATTTCGACAACTTCATTCTGGAAAAACTTCTCTCTCTCTTTTTTTCTGCCTTTGAGACTTGAGTTGTCTCCCTTTTTTTGTTTCTTTTCCGTACCCTGCCTAATCTTTTATAGGCTTTCATGATTTTGGATTTGAGTTGCTATTAGTTGTTGGGCCCCTTTTTTTGGTTGACTTAATTTGGATCTGAATTTGGGGCTGCTTTAATTAGGATCTGAAATTTGGAAAGGAGGAAAAAAAAGTTATGTGCAAATACCACTAGGTCATCCAACTTTTTCATTCTCTTTAGTAGTCTTTCTTGTAAATATATTCATATTATAAAACATTAAATTTAAAAAAAAATTCGAGGGTGTGGGCCTTCGCTGGAGCGGGGCTCTGTACGGCGGTGGCATCTCGACCACCCTAGGGACGCCTCTGAACTCACCTCTGCAAGAGTGTTGATCATGTTCGAATATTGGGAATTCAATTATGAACTTAATACATGATTTAATAAGGTTGGATAAAGAAATGGATCTATATGTAGAAAATTCATGAGAAGCGTTATAACTTCAATAGAAATAAGATGTTAAGGGAGTGATTGTTGGGCCTTTTGTTCCGCTCATTTTTACTTTTAAAAAGAATAGTGTGAAAAAATTATTTTAAAAAATGAGAGGAGTGTGATTGTGTGAAGCCCCCGATTTTTCCGAGCGTGTAATTATTCCTTTTATCGTCTATGTATTTTATCGACTATTTTACCGCGTCACTTTGACAGGTAAATATTAATAATAAATATATTTTTGCATTTACTTTCATTTTTATTTATTACTTGTAATCATAATCATTTAATAATTCTATTTCACATTAATGATCATTTGATTGATCATTATTATTATTTGTGTATTTATTAGTCACCTTAGAATTTTAAGAGACTATTTAGTTTAAAGACTTATACCTTATAGAATTAAGAATTTGATTTAGAATAAGTGGTCATGAGACTTATAAGTGATCAAGGAAATCACTAATTATTTTGGAGATTGATATTATTCATCTATTATCATCAAATTTGGGACAAAAAAAATATGGAAATACCATAAGTACCCTTTAAGTGGACGGCAATGATGATCATTTTGGTGTAGAAATATCTTCCAACTCTTGTACATATACACCTTATGTTATTCACCTTGTGTATAATTACACCATTAATTCAAACATTATGCACATTATCTTATACACCAATTCTTTAATATTAATTTCCCCAACTTATTCCCACTCACCCAACATTCTTTCCTTACTCATCCTTTGTCCATACCTTTGACTCTCCTTTTGTCTCCATGCAAGAGACAAATTATAAGACAAATAATTTAATCAAAAAATTCCTCTCCCTCTCACCATGGTGGGCGGCCATATGGCCAAGAATGAACAAAAATTTGTTCATTTTCACCAACACATTTTAATCTTCAAGCTAATCCTCCTCCTTCTCTCTACAATTCATTCACATCTTCAAATCTTCAAGAACAATTTCTTCATATCTTCAAATCTTCAAGAACAATTCCTTCGTATCTTCAAATCTTCAAGAACAATTCCTTCATATCTTCAAATCTTCAAGAACACATTCTTCACATCTTCAAACATTCTTCATATCTTCAAGAACACATCCTTCACATCTTCAAACATTCCTTCTTATCTTCAAGAACACCATCTTCATATCATCAAACACTTCCTCTTTCTTCAAACACTTAACAGAAACACAAGAATTTCCCTACTTCTTCATAAAATTTGAACCCTCCTCTCACAAAGGTAAGAAATTCTATTCTTCAATTCAACTTGATATTCTATAACTCATCACCTTCTCTTCTTAACTTAAGTTCAATTTTGACTTTTGGAGGTACACATAGAAGACTACATAAGGACATGCAAGCATTGCGGTCACCTTAGAAGACTTGAAGAGAAATTGTTGGGGAATTTGGACTATAAGGTAAGATTTGGACACTAGTGCCCTTTTCTCTTCTTCTTCCTATTTTCTTCAAATTTTAACACCCCTTTTTCATTTTTGATAAATATGGGCTGACCTTAAGTGGTTTTGAGGGTGAGCCAAAAATTCCAACTTTGAAGCTTCTACTAGTTCCATTTGATCTACTACACAAGGTAAAGTGTAGTATTTCCAATTTTCTCACCTTCTTCTTTTTCTCCTTAATTTTTTACTCATTTTTCTAACTCTTAATTTTTGGTATTTCTTGACTTAGTGGCTGACCTAAGTGACTTCATAATCAAGTTGTGAAATTTATCCTTTTATTTCACAACTATCCAATTTTAAGGTGGGTGGAAAAATCTTTCCAACTTCTAGGTGTTTTTCTTAAATGCATGTAGTATTTTGTTACTGAGTGTTAGAATATTTTTTATATTCTGGTCCAAGTGCCATAAGGTTCAAGGTCCGCATTATGTAAAGATGCATGGTTCTATAATGTTCATTGTATACATTATATCAAGGTACATGGTTTTAATTTAATGGGACTAACTTTGATGGATAAGCTAGTATTAAGTGTATTGAAACCAAGGGTCTAGATACCCTCTCCTCTACCTCATTGATGCAAGAAGTTCAAATGTTAAGAAGACAAAGGATCATAGGAATGGTTTATCTTCCTTATGTCTTCTATAAATAGCCATGAAGGACATTGTGTTTTCTATCCATCAAGAAACAATAAAAGAGAGGTTAGAAGGGGATAATCTATTGTTAAAGTGGGTGACTTATTCATTGAAGATCAAGGTGAAAGGTTCATACATCTTCAAGAGATAACAAGAATGGATCAAGGTATGTATTTTATATTTGTGAAAAATCATGAGTTGTTAAGGTTTTGGGCATTAAAATAAATTACTTGATTTTCCGAAAAGTTAGATGGAAATCGAGTTAAAGTTTACATGTGGTATCAGAGCCCTGTTGAACATCTTATAATTTTCCAATTAAAGTTATCTGATGAATTCGAAAAGGTAAATTATGGTCGTTTTCCGCTGAAATGGCTGATGTATGTTTTACGTGATCTTACAGGCCCGAATTATGTGTTTGGATCAAGTCATATTTCTTACTGTAATGATTAATTTGGCGTCATCTTAATATCAAGTTTTGATGAATGGGGACTGGTTAAGGGCAATATTTTGATGCGTAATCCATGTATATGATTATTGTATGTAATCATATTCATACCTAACTGACATGATTATCTATGTTAGCATATGAGATATATATATATATATATATATATATATATGACAAAAGTGTGCATATTTTATATATATTTCATGAATGTGATTGAAGGCCATGTCATCAAGGTTTGTTGATTCATTGTAAAGATATTGGATGGCACGTGGCAACAGACATTCAATATTCATATGTAATGATTGCACGTATGTCTGATGTGCACTGAAATTTGGTTAAAATACATGTGAATAATTTTGAGATTTAATTATCTTAATGCTTACAGTACATTAAGGTTTGTTTCATTACCATATGAGCATATGAATTTTTATGCTTATTCTGAAAAGGGACGAAAATTGAATAAGTTTTTGCGTGATTTTATACATATGTATATAATTGTACAGTACATGCTTATAGATTCGATATTATATGATGTTTAGGTTTATGGTAGCTTGTTAGTCACCAAAGTGACCTGGCTGGACGGACAATTAAACTTCTAAAATTAAATTATTCCACAATTGTTCATGACTAGTGGGATGTCATTAAAGTTTCGATTGAACAATTGGGTTATCTAATTATATTGCTAGGAGGACACCCAAAGGTGGGCCATTGCATATAATTAATGACATTAAAGGGATTAACCAATATAATTAATTAGACATGATGTTTATCTAAAGATAGAATTTATGTATAATTTAATTATATTGGTTATCTATTAAAGTTTATTGATATCATTATTATATAATTGTATATATGAGGATAACCCAAAGGTTTCCTTGAATATACAATTAAAAGTTTTATGGTGTATTTGGGATCTGAATTCATTAAAATTACTCAAAGCATTAAAGTATTGGCATGTATTAATGTTTTGCGGCATCGCTTAACATGTTCGCATCAGGGAACTCTGTTGTTAAGTTTAACGGGCTTAACTATGTTGAATGGTCTGAACAAATCCTATTTCAATTGGGTGTTTTGAATCTGGATTTAGCAATAGTTACTGATGAGAAGCCCGCAGCCATTTCAACTACCAGTACGGCAGCCGAAAAATCTTTCTTTGAGGCTTGGGAAAAGTCTAATCGGCTAAGCTTAAACTTGATGAAGATGACCATGGCGGATTCCATCAAGCCATCGATGCCTAAAACAGACAATGCAAGGGAATTTATGATGAAAGTCAAAGAGTACTCTCAATCGGACATTACAGACAAGTCCGTAGTTGGGAGTCTCATGAGTGAGTTGACCACTAAAAGATTTAATTGGTCATGTCCCATTCACGATCATGTGACCGAAATGTCTAATCTAGCAGCAAGGTTAAAGACTATGGGAATGGATGTGAGTGAATCATTCCTAGTACAGTTTATCATTAACTCTCTTCCTGCTGAGTTTGGCCAGTTCCAGGTTAACTATAACACCATTAAAGAGCAGTGAACTTAAGGCCATGTTGATTCAGGAGGAATGGAGATTAAGGAAAATAAAGGAAAACTCCATCCATCTCACGGTCTATGATGGTGCTAGTGGAAGCAAATTTAAACCAAGTAAAAAGGATAAAAGAAAAGGTAAAGCCCCAGTTAAGGTAAATGAAGGCTTGATCCAAAAGGAACAGAAGTGCTACTTCTGCAGGAAACCTGGGCACGTAAAGAAAGACTGCCCGAAAAGAAAGGTTTGGTTTGAAAAAAAGGTATACATTATATTTCTGTTTGTTTCGAATCAAACCTTATCGAGGTTCCTTTTAATACTTGGTGGTTAGATTCTGGTGCTACTACTCATGTGTCTCATGTTACACAGGGATTCCATTCAATCCAGCCCATAAACGGAACTGATCAATACTTGTTTATAGGAAACAGAATGAAGGCGCGAATAGAGGACATTGGAACGTTTGGATTGATCCTAGACACTGGGTGTCATCTAGATCTAGAAAAGTGTCTCTATGTACCTGAATGTGCTAGAAACTTAGTTTCTGTTTCAATATTGGATTATAATGGTTTTAATTTTCAGGTTGCGAATGGTACATTTACATTATTAAGGAATAAATACTATTATGGTTCTGGTATTTTAATTAGTGGATTGTATCGTTTTAATCTTGATGAAAAGTTTTGTAATTCCCTGTTTAATGTTGAACACACTGTTGGTATCAAACGTAGTGCACAGAATGAACATTCTGCTTCTCTGTGGCATCAAAGACTAGGTCATATTTCCAAGGAAAGGATGATGAGGTTAGTAAAAAGTGAAATACTACCTCACTTGGATTTCACTGACTTGGATGTGTGTGTGGAATGTATAAAAGGTAAACAAACCAAACACACAATAAAGAAATCTGCCACCAGAAGCACTCAGCTATTAGAGATAATTCAACTCATATTTGTGGCCTTTTTGATATCCCTTCTTGGGATGGAGAAAAATACTTCATCACCTTTATAGATGATTTCTCACGTTATGGTTATGTATATCTAATGCATGATAAGTCTCAATCAGTGGACATCCTTGAGGTGTTCATCAATGAGGTGGAAAGACAGTTAGATAGAAAGGTTAAAATTGTGAGGTCTGATAGAGGACATCCAGGTCCATTTGCAAAGTTCCTCGAAAGTAAGGGCATTTGTGCACAATATACAATGCTTGGTACACCTCAGCAAAATGGTGTAGCTGAAAGGCGAAATTGTACATTAATGGATATGGTTAGAAGTATGTTGTGTAATTGTTCTTTACCCCTATCATTGTGGATGTATGCTTTAAAGACTGCTACATATGTTCTTAATCGGGTTCCTAGTAAAGCAGTTCCTAAAACTCCTTATGAACTGTGAACAGGAAGGAAACCCAGTTTAAGACATCTTCGTGTTTGGGGTTGTCCAGCCAAAGTAAGAATATATAATCCACACGAAAAGAAGCTTGATGCTAGGACAGTCAGTGGTTTTTTCATTGGCTATCCTGAAAAGTCTAAGGGGTATAGATTTTATTGTCCTAGCCATAGTATGAGAATAGTTGAGACAGGAAATGCACGATTTATTGAGAATGGTCATATCAGTGGGAGTGGGGAACCACGAAAGGTAGTCATCCAAGAGATTCGGGTTGAAGAATCTTCGCCCATTATATCTAATGGCGTTGTTCGTGTTCCTATTGTTGCATCACAATCACGCAACATATCAGAACAAGAAACTGAGGTTCCTAACCCACTGAATGAACCAATGCCAGAGATAAATCAACCACATCAGGAAATATTAAGACGATTTGAAAGGCAGAAAAGATCGGCTATTTCTGATGATTATGTGATTTATTCTCTTGAGCATGAATGTGATCTCAGTATTGATAAAGATCATATCTCATTCCATCAGGCCATAGAATGTAGCAATTCTGAAAAGTGGTTTGTTGCCATGAAAGAAGAATTAAAGTCAATGAGTGATAACAATGTCTGGGAATTAGTAGAGTTGCCTGGAGGATGTAAACGAGTCGGCTGTAAATGGATCTTTAAGACCAAGCGAGACTCAAATGGCAACATTGAAAGATATAAAGCCAGACTTTTTGCTAAAGGATACACTCAAAAAAAAAGATGGCGTCGACTACAAAGAAACCTTCTCTCCGGTTTCTAAGAAGGATTCTTTAAGAATTGTTATGGCTTTGGTGGCTCATTATGACTTGGAGCTTCACCAGATAGATGTAAAGACCTCTTTTCTAAATGGAGACTTGGAAGAGGAAGTATATATGGATCAACCGGAAGGATTCTTAGAAAGAGGAAAGGAAAATATGGTGTGTAAGCTGAGAAAGTCAATATACGGATTAAAACAAGCCTCCCGTCAATGGTATCTTAAATTTAACGATACTATTACATCTTATGGTTTTATAGAAAACATTGTTGATCGATGTATCTATATGAAAGTCAGTGGGAGCCATTTTGTTATTTTAGTTCTGTATGTTGATGATATCTTGCTTGCTGCAAATGACAAGGGCATGTTACATGATCTTAAGAAGTTTCTTTCGGAAAACTTTGAAATGAAGGATATGGGTAAGGCATCCTATGTGATTGGAATAGAAATATTTCATAATAGATCACAAAGATTGTTAGGATTGTCTCAGAAAGGATATATTAACAAAGTTTTAGAAAGATTCAGAATGGAAAATTGCTCTGCAGGGGTTGTTCCAATTCAGAAAGGGGACAAATTTAATCAAATCCAATGTCCCAAGAATGATTTGGAACGCAAGGCGATGGAATCAATTCCCTATGCATCAGTGGTTGGGAGTTTGATGTATGTTCAAACATGCACTCGGCCAGATATCAGTTTTGTTGTTGGTATGTTGGGTCGATATCAAAGTAATCCCGGAATGGATCACTGGAAAGCTGCTAAGAAAGTCCTTAGGTACTTACAAGGCACCAAGGATCACATGCTAATGTATAGAAGATCTGATCACCTTGAAGTGATAGGTTATACATATTCAGATTACGCCGGATGTGTGGACACCAGAAAATCCACATTCGGTTATTTTTTCCTTTTGGCTGACGGAGCAGTATCATGGAAAAGTGGAAAGCAATCTATCATTGCTTCTTCTACTATGGAGGCGGAATTCGTGGTATGCTTTGAGGCCACAGTTCATGGACTGTGGTTGCGGAACTTTATCTCGAGACTTGGGATTGTCGGCAGTATAGCCAAGCCGTTGAGAATTTACTGTGATAATTCTGCAGTTGTCTTCTTCTCAAAGAATGATAAGTACTCTAAAGGTGCCAAACATATGGAATTAAAGTACTTATCAGTTAAGGAAGAAGTGCAGAAACAACGAGTATCAATCGAGCATATTAGTACAGGTTTTATGGTAGCGGATCCGCTGACTAAGGGTTTACCGCCCAAAGTATTTTCCGGACATGTTGAAAGGATGGGCATAATAGGAAAGTCCTTGTTAGCATAATGAGTATGATGTATGCATACAAATATTGTTCGTAATATTATGATACTCTGAATTCAATTAAGGTATTTGTTTCTGTATTGTTTATCTTGTTATCTAGAAAAGTTGTGTACGCTTATTGTTAATTAGATGACAAGTTTGGTCTTTTGAAGACATAAAAGTTGAGGCTTACAGGAATCCTCAAAATTAAAAGCTATGATGAATTGAGATTGATTTGTGATACATGGAAGGAATCATATTGACAAATTAATATATGTGACCGCCATGATTCAATCGATTTCAATTCAGTAAAGTTGTTCGTTAATGTGGACTCAATGAAAGCTCTCTCCAAAGACTTCAAGTTGTCACTTGGACCAAGTGGGAGAATGTTAGAATATTTTTTATATTCTTTAAGGATGGTCCAAGTGTCATAAGGTTCAAGGTCCACATTATGTAAAGATACATGGTTCTATAATGTTCAATGTATACATTATATCAAAGTACATGGTTTTAATTGAATGGGACTAACTTTGATGGATAAGTTAGTATTAAGTGTATTGAAACCAAGGGTCTAGATACCCTCTCCTCTACCTCATTGATGAAAGAAGTTCAAATGTTAAGAAGACAAAGGATCATAGGAATGGTTTATCTTCCTTATGTCTTCTATAAATAGCCATGAAGGACATTGTGTTTTCTATCCATCAAGAAACAATAAAAGAGAGGTTAGAAGGGGATAATCTATTGTTAAAGTGGGTGACTTATTCATTGAAGATCAAGGTGCAAGGTTCATACATCTTCAAGAGATAACAAGAATGAATCAAGGTATGTATTTTATATTTGTGAAAAATCATGAGTTGTTAAGGTTTTGGGCATTAAAATAAATTACTTGATTTTCCGAAAAGTTAGATGGAAATCGAGTTAAAGTTTACATTGAGCACTTGAGATATATATATATATATCATGTATTGAATGTTAATTTCTTGTATCAAGTTGTAAAATTTCTCAAGTGTTGCTCAAAAATGCTATTTATTGAAATTTAGGTGCATGCATGTACACTTTATTGTTCTATTTGATGAATTCTTGTATGAAATAGACATGCATTTGTATGATCCTTGAAATACATGTTTTGTATGACTTATAACCTGGACAAGTTGAGCATAATTGATTAAATTTCAATTTTTGGACTTATAATGCAAAAATGAAAAGTTGGTGGACTTAATTGCAAGAAAATAAAACTTAAGGGACCCCTCTGTAATTTTTGAGTTTTGGGACTATACTCAGGTTCAAAAATGATGTTTGGACATTTTAATAAAGTTTTAAGAGTTTTTAGATAAATAAAATCAACCTTTAAAAGCCCAAGGATTAGATTGTAAAATTTTAGAAGTTTAAGGACTATATTGCAATTTTCGAAACTGTACCAAACCCAATTTTTAAAATTTAAAATTTTAACTCTTAAGGGACTGGAAATAACATATTTTAAGTGTATTCCAAAAATCCAAGTGTTTAGAGCTTGGAACGTAATTTTATAAAAAGTGAGGGACCAAATTGTAAAAGATTAAACTTGAGGACCCAAATGAAATTTCCAGGACTTATACAGTCCATGTACCTATAAATACTAATTTAACTATAACGTAATGATATTTTGGACCCAAGGTTCAAATTTCATAACAATTGGACCCCTAAAAGCCTTAAAGACAATTATTTTAAAATAAGACAAAAATGGGATTTCCAAAAGTTAAGGGGCCTATACTTATTTCTTTTTAAAACTATTTTTGTCCCAATATCCCACTGACCTTAGTGACATTTCCCAATTGGAATCACATTAAAAGCCCTTCCGGTTTGTGAGTTCCAATTATTTTAAACTTAGGGCCCGAAATGATAATTTTTACAAATTTGGGGCCAATGTGAGAATTTTATAAAACTCGACCTCAAAACTTTAAAAACCTGAATCTATGAACAATTTAGAGAATTTAGAGACTGGCCTCATAATTTTTCAAGGTCGGGACATTTAATTATTTAATTTTTAACCCCAAAAGTATTATTTTTACAAAATGGGGCTAATCGTAAATTTTCTTTTTAACGAGGACCTACCTCTAAATTATTTTGTTCTTTTAAAACAGACCTGGACCCTCTGACTTTAATAATTAATTAAAATATTTTATTTCTCAAAAATCCCTTGACTTATCGGATCGTCTTGACCGATTAATACCCGATCGCGGGGCGACTTCCTCGTCTTGCGATTTCGAATCTATCGGGACTTATGTTCCACCTAATCTTTCAAGATATCAAAGATTGCTTATCCTCCCGATAATCATCTTCATCCACATAACTACACCAATGCCATAATTGCCACTCGCAATTTTCGAAAATTTTCCTGAACTGCTTCCCTGAATCAATAATACCCGACTGTCTGGTTGACTACCTAAACTTGTATTTACTTTCCTACCTGAGTCAACTTGGTGTGTCGAGCTCACAGTCGGAATGGATACATCGGGGATGGAACCGGGCAGTTCGGTTGCTATTCCACTCTCTGGCCCCATCGTCCTAATCCCGCAACTAAGGGACGGAGTTTGTCCAAGGGAAGCAGGTCGTAGTACTTGAGGTATAATCATGATTATGACAATCCGGGCCAAGCTAGCTCTATTGTGGATTTGTCTTTGCCTATGGAGCGATAAGGTGACAGGTCTTGGACCATCTTGCTCGGGGAGTTACAAGAAAGAACGAAGGAATCGCTGTTTGATTCACACGATTCTGGAGTTAATCGGACCCGTTTGGTTTGGCGCTACAAATCCGTACGCAACCACTACTTGTATTGCATTGGTTGGCGCTACAAACCGTGACGCAACCATTACTTGTCTTGCATAGGATTGGCGCTACAAACCGCACGCAATCCTACTGTTTTGCCTGGATCACATAGTGCATGTGTGACCACGAACTGTTTCTTAAACTGTATAAGTATATTCCTTAAATATATTTATCACGACGCTTGTGGACTGTGTGTGAAATCATGCATCATATCTCACGCGTTTTCATACAACTGTTTTTCTCGCATTAACTATATATATCGCCACACTTGCACACGATCACCCCATCCACTGAGATTTATGTCTCATCCCCTTCTGTTTTCTAACCTTTAGATGAGGACTATGTTGAAGATGTCAAACCGGCCACAGACTGATTACCCCCGCCCCGCCTGTCGAACTTGCATCCTTTTTCTAACGATTGTACTTATTTCATGCACTTCTGCTAATGTTGGACTCCCATTTATCCTGCTACTATTTTCTCTCTTTGACTGTAATTTAAGGGCGTAGGACCTTTTGACATTTAAGATTGGGATATTGTGTACTTTACATTTTAGTTTTTGCTTGTAAACTGATTCAGGTAATTATGCCGGATGTATTTGGATGTTGTTGGACCTTAAGATGTAATTTGTACTTGTATTTTATTTCCGCTGCTTTAGACTATGTTTCACTTGGGATTGTTGTATCATTTGTCTTGGGTTTATTTCTGTTTAAGTGGTTGATTGTCGTCGCGTCCCGTCTGGGGCGTGACAGATTGGATAAAAGATGAAAATATGATTATGATAGTTGATGTGATAGTTTTTTTAGTATAATAGTGATTAGATTTGATTGGTGATTTGAAAAATAAGAGAGAGTGAATAGTGTATTTGTGATATAATTGTATAATAATGATAGTTGATGTGATAGTTTTTTGTTTAAATTATAATTGGATATGATTGATGATTTGAAAAATGAGAAAAGTAAATAGTGTATTTTTTGAAAATTTTCACAAGCAATCACATGTACATGCAAAATTTTGTCAAAAAGGTGGGGAATTCCAACTTTTTTTCAAAATGAGATCTTATTTCAACAATTTTTTTAATTTTAACTATTTAAATTACAAAAAATTTGTTGCTAACATCTTAAAAAATGCACCATATTATATTATTCCAACACTTCAACAACTTATTCTTAAAGTAAGATCTAATATCTTATGTCAAAGCCCAAAACTTTACATTCTAATTATCATGACTAATTCATTTCTAAGCATAAATACATGTATTGATTATTATAATAGTTTTTTTTTAAAAAAAGAGAGAGATAAAATCATATTTATGAAATTGTAATTTTTGAGTAATAACCAAGTCATCTTCTAATTTTATAAGGTAATATATGTGACATATATAAGTGTAATATATATCTATAACATATGCACATGTGCATGTGCATGTGCACATGACAACATGTCATGATTTCCTCAACATGAATATATGATTGGTTGTTCTTAAATGTTTCTAAAGTAACTTTAGTTATAATAGGGTCAGTATGTTTAGGGTAGGAATAGGAATGAATTTATATATATGGCACATACACAGGTATATATGTTTTAATCCTAACATTAAGTATTATCCATTCACACGTAATAAGGTATTATAATACATAGATATGTAATTTCATTCCACCGCCTTAACCAAAAATGCCTATTTGTTCTCACTTAAAACCCAACACTTATAAACAAAGAAGGCCATGAACAGAAGGTAAATTCGGTGGATAAGAAAGAAAATAGAGAAACAAGAAAAATCAGAAAAAAAAGGAATAGAAAAAGGCCCGAGTATTTGCTAAACACGAGTATGTAATGTTTCTTAAATTTGGGTTTTCAATTCAATTGTTGATTTGGGTTTTATTTATGTTTAGAGGACCTGTTTAAGATGAAATAACATAATGAAATTAAATTGGTATGTTTCATATTTTCTACTCTCCGAGTTAGTTTTTATTGACGTAATTATAACTGTGTGTATGTGCAGGTGTTACCTACGGGCCAACATATGTTAAATATTTTAAATTTATTTTCATTATTTCTTATAATTATTGGATAGGGTATTAACTAAGATACTAATGATAAATAAAATGAAAAAGGAAATAAATACAATTATTATATTTATAATTATGTGCGTGTGTGGAGAGTTAAAATAAGATACTAAATTTATATTGAGATGGTATTTAACAATTCGGATTTCCTTTACATTTATAGGTTATAAATTACATATATACATATGATTATGACCTTGATATGTATTTTGATATGATAATAGATCAAGATCAAGGTACTGGAGCAATTGCTGATTAGGCGAACTCGTTGAGATAAGGGCACCAAGTGTGAGTATAATCTTTTACCTTGTTATTTAACTTGTGTGATTATATGATTAATGTGTTGGAATAAATTGCTTACTTGTTTGACTATAGTGATTAGAAGCTTATCGTGCTCCAACGTGAATTATATGATTCTCTATGGTTTGTATGATACTGTGATGAAATTGAGATATATGATCTCTATGTGATTAGATTGAAATGAAGTTGAGATATGTGATCTCTACTGATGTTATTGATATGGAATGAGATATGCGATCTCTATTGATGTTATTGATACGAAAATAAAATATGGGATTACAGAAAATGCATTCATCAGAGATTAATGGATTCTGTTATGGTCGCTAATGACCTTGAATCATGTGTTACAGAATTACAGATATCCAGAAATTCTGGATTACAGAGTACCGTACGGCCACCCCGAATTCACTGAACTCTATGTGAATTAAGAATTACAGAGTGCCATGGCCATTTTCGTGATCACGATTTATTCTTGGTATTAGTTGGCCCATAACAGTAAAAGAATATGACCAAGCACGGGCATTTTGTGTGTTTATCAATATTCTGAACAAAGGGTGTGAAATGATTACTAATTATGTGCTTATGTGATGTTAAATAACTTGTTATTGGATTATATTTGCTGAGCTTGCAACTCATCAAATGCAATGTTGCCAATTTTTAGTTGTTGTAGATAAAAGTTGATCCGTGAGGTGTGACAGGAGTTTAAAGCATGGATCAAAGATCGGCCGGCTGGATTCCCATCCTTCTCCCTCAGCTCATCATTTGTATTTCATATAGGGGGTTTTATTTTGATATGTATATAAAAGAGCACGGTCGTTAATGTTATGTAAAAGGGATAAATGCACATGTGTGAATAAGTGTTGCTAAATCGTTAAATCGTTTTGAGTAAATGCTTTCGCTCGTTTAGAAAAGGTTACAATTGATGATTAACATATTAATCTTATGTGCAATGCAGTTGTGCTGCCCATGTGAATTGTAGTTTTTATATTATAAAAATGCATGTTACAAGAGTAAGGGTGTTACATGTTAGTTTAGTATCAGAGCCCGGGTAGGGGTTCTGTAGACCATGTCATGACATGTGCATTATCATTAAATGTTATACAAAAGTTACAAATTCTATCATATTATAGGCAAAGGGTTGTGAGTCAAGAAGCACATGTACATAATGATGAGCAAAATGTTCAAGGAGGCGAAGGAGCAGCCGAGCCAGAGTCACACTCATCTCATTCACCTACGCATCATGTGCATGGAGTACCTGCTCATTTGGGTATCCACCTTATCCATTGGCAAATCCTCCTGAACCACGGGAAAGAAAGTATGATAAACTTAGAAAAATGGGAGTTGTTGATTTTGTGGGTACTACTCGGCCAAACAGAGGCGTAAACATGGTGAAAACGAGCGAAAGGGTTCTGAATTTGATGAAATGCACTCCTGAAGAAAAGTTCGATTATGCAGTATCACTTCTTAGGAAAACGCGTATGATTGGTGGGAGATTGTACCTCATAGTACTGTTCAGCCACATGTATTGACCTGGGATGATTTTCTAAAAGAATTTCATGATACATACTTACCTGAGGTTTATAGGGATCAGAAAGAAAAAGAGTTTCTTGAACTTAAACAGGGAAGTCGATCGATTCTTTGAGTATGAAAATCTTGTTTAATCAGCTTTCTCATTATGCCCCACATATGGTAGCCACAGAAAAGAAGAAGTGTACTAGATTTGAATTTGGACTTCAGTTTGCTATTCGAAATCGTATTACACCTACAGATTTGGAGTCCTATAGTAAGTTGAAAGCTGCAGTAATACGTGCTGAGAAATTGGACGTTGAATCAAAATAAAACTTTCAATACAATAAGAAGAGACAGAGTGACGAAACTGGAGGATTTAGAAATAGAAAGGAATTTACTGCGCCTACACAGAGGAGTTTCACGGGCAGTACAAAAAGTGGTAGTTTTAGGGGTGCAACATTGGCCAGTAAGAGTGTTGGTTCTACACCATCAGTTCCCACATGTGCACATTGTGGTAAAAATCATTATGGAGAATGTAGATTGCTTACAGGAAAATATTTTAGATGTGGTGAATCTGGACATATAGCAAGGAATTGCACAAAACCACGCGAGGAACCCACAGTTGAGCAAACTAGATTTAGTGGTTTCAATCCTAATAGAGGTAGAGGTCGAGGAAAATTCAGTATAAGAAGAGGCGCTAGTGCAGAGGAAAGTCAAGTAAGCAGACAGTAAGGTCTAGCTCGAGTTTTTGCTATGACACATAAAGAAGCTAAAGCTACACCAACCGTAGTTACTAGTAATCTCTCAATCTCTGATACAAATGCTTATGTTTTATTTGATGCAGGAGCAACACATTCATTTGTTTTAATAAACCAGAAACATTAGGCTATGATTTACTGGTTCGAACCCCAGTAGGAAGTGTAATGGTTGTAAATACTGTATATCGTGACTGCAAAATTTTGATCGGTGAATCGAAATTGAGTGCGAGTTTACTTGTTATGCCCTTAAGAGATTTCGATGTAATTCTGGGTATGGATTGGTTAACCGAACATCGTGCTAAACTGGATTGTTTTACTAAAGAAATCGTGTTGGAGCTTCCTGATCAGACATGTATTTAAAGGGGAAAGAGAAATTTTACCTACATGTATAATATATGCATCTACAGCTGTCAAAATGATTAAAAAAGGTTGTGAATGTTACCTAGCCCACGTGATAGTCACACGCTTATGTGGTTTGAAACTTGAAGACATTCTAGTGGTTAAAGAGTATCCAGATGTGTTCCCAGACGATTTACCTGGGTTACCTCCAGATAGAGATATAGAGTTCACCATTGAACTACAACTAGGTACGGCGCCAATTTAAATCCCTCCTTATAGAATGGCACCTGTTGAATTACAAGAACTAAAGATACAATTGCAAGAATTACTGGATAAAGGGTACATTAGACCAAGTGTTTCGCCATGGGGTGCACCTGTGTTGTTTGTTAAAAAGAAAGATGGTACATTGAGATTGTGTATTGATTATCGACAACTGAATCGAGTGACAGTGAAGAATAAATATCCACTGCCTAGAATAGATGATTTATTTGATCAGTTGCAAAGTGCTAGAGTTTTCTCAAAGATTGATTTGAGATCGGGATATCACTAGTTGAAGATTGCAAAGGCTGACATTTCAAAAACAGCTTTCAGAACAAGGTATGGCCATTACGAGTTTTTGGTAATGCCTTTTGGTCTAACTAATGCACCCGTTGTATTTATGGCATTGATGAATAATGTGTTTAGACCCTACCTAGATAAATTTGTTATTGTCTTTATTGATGATATTTTGGTATATTCTAAATCTGCTGAAGAACATGAGGAATATTTTAGAATAGTGCTGCAAACCTTGCGAGAGAAACAGTTGTATGCAAAACTTAGTAAATGTGAATTTTGGTTAGATCAAGTAATCTTTTTGGGACATGTTGTTTCTGGTGACGGGATTAAAGTTGATCCACAGAAAATTGAAGCAGTGATCAAGTGGGAAAACCCAAAAAATGTAACAGAAGTTCGTAGTTTTCTAGGTTTAGCCGGATATTATCGATGATTTGTTGAGAATTTTTCTCTTATTGCAATGCCACTGACAAAATTACTACGAAAATGTGTTCCTTTCAAATGGACAGATGGTTGCCAGAAGAGTTGAAGAAAAGGCTTACTACTGCCCCAGTTTTGACTATTCCTTTAGGTACCGATGGATTTGTTGTTTATAGTGATGCTTCTTACCAAGGTTTAGGATGTGTTTTAATGCTACATGGTAAGGTTATTGCGTATGCTTCTCGACAACTTAAACCATACGAGATGTCATACCCTATTCATGACCTTGAACTAGATGCGGTTATTTTTGCGTTAAAGATATGAAGACATTACTTATATGGCGCCACATTTCAAATTTTCACTGATCATAAAAGCTTGAAATACTTATTAAGTTAGAAAGAGTTGAATATGCGTCAAAGGAGATGGCTTGAATTGCTGAAAGATTATGATTGCACTATCGAATACCATCCGAGGAAAGCTAATGTTGTTGCCAATGCTTTGAGCCGAAAATCTTATGGTGAATGTTAAATTGAATGTAAATGACATGGGTGTTTTATGTGCCTCACTTGGTGTTTGTCCTGTGATGATTGAAAGAATTAAACAAGCACAATTTCGAGATGATAAACTGACAAATATTGTAGAAAAAGTGAAACAAGAAAATAGTACATCTTTTGTTCTGAATGAGGATGGTAGTTTGACGATCAACAATCGACTTTGTGTCCCCGATGTTGATGGCTTAAGGCATGAGATAATGGAAGAAGTTCATACTGCACCATATGACATGCACCCCAGTAGTACAAAAAAGATGTAGCCGAGTATGTTTCAAAGTGCTTAACTTCCCAGCAGATTAAAGCCGAACATCAAGCACCAGTGGGTAAACTGCATCCATTACCTATTCCTATTTGAAAGTGGGAGCGTATTACTATGGATTTCCTTTATTGTCTGTCGGTGACACCAAGGAAAAATGATGCAGTTTGGGTTATTGTGGATCGACTAACAAAGTCAGCTCATTTTTTACCATTTAGATGGGGTTCTACTCTGGAAAATCTGGCGAAAGGATATGTAAATGAGATTGTTAGACTACATGGTGTACCGTTGTCTATTATTTCAGATCGCGATCCTCGTTTTACATCTAGATTTTGGGGTAGCTTACAGCAAGCATTAGGACTAAATTACATTTTAGTACAGTATTTCATCCACAGAGAGATGGGCAGTCAGAGAGGACTATTCAAACTCTAGAAGATATGATTCGTGCTTGTGTTTTTGAATTCAAAGGCTCTTGGGATGAATATATTGCGTTGATGGAATTTGCATACAATAATCAACATCATAGCAGCATTGGTATGGCGCCTTATGAAGCATTATATGGCAGAAAATGCAGGAGTCCAGTATGTTGGGATGAAGAGGGAATACGATTACTAGAAGGTCCAGATCTGATTCAAGACACAGTTGAAAAAGTGAAAATAGTTAAAAGTCGATTAAAAACAGCTCAAGATAGGCAAAAGAGTTATATCGATCAACATAGGAGGGAAATGGAATATGCAGTTGGTGAGAAAGTATTTCTCTGTGTTTCCCCTTGGAAAGGTATTCTCAGATTTGGAAAGAAAGGTAAACTGAGTCCTCGTTATATCGGCCCATATGAAATACTTGAAAAGATTGGACCATTAGCTTATAGGCTTGCTTTGCCACCTGAGTTGTCCCAGATTCATAATGTGTTCCATGTTAGTATGCTTCGTCGATACAGATCAGACCCGTTACATGTTCTTCGAGATGAATCTGTTGAAATTGCTGATAGTCTGAGTTATGTCGAAGAACCAATTGGAATAGTGGGATACAAAGAAAAACAATAGAAACAGAGTGATTCCGTTGGTAAAAGTGTTGTGGAGAAATCATTCTAGAGAAGAAGCTACATGGGAAACAGAACAACATATGAGAGAACAATATTCATGGTTATTTACCGATACAGGTACAATTTTGAGGACGAATTTTTTTTTTAAGGGAGGGATAATTGTCATAGCCCAAAATTTTACATTCTAATTATCATGACTAATTCATTTATAAGCATAAATACATGTATTGATTATTATAATAGTTTTTTAAAAAAAAAAGAGAGAGATAAAATCATATTTATGAAATTGTAATTTTTGAGTAATAACCAAGTCAACTTCTAATTTTATATGGTAATATATGTGACATATATAAGTGTAATATATATCTATAACATATGTACGTGTGTGCATGTGCACATGACAACATGTCATGATTTCCTCAATGTGAATATATAATTGGTTGTTCTTAAATGTTTCTAAAGTAACTTTGGTTATAATAGGGTCAGTATGTTTAGGATATGAATGAATTTATATATATGGCACATACACGGGTATATATATTTTAATCATAACATTAAGTATTATCCATTCACACGTAATAAGGTATTATAATACATATATATGTAGTTTTATTCCACCGCCTCAACCAAAAATGCCTATATGTTCTCACTTAAAACCCAACACTTATAAACAAAGAAGGCCATGGACAGAAGGTAAATTCGGTGGATAAGAAAGAAAATAGAGAAACAAGAAAAATCGAAAAAAAAAGGAATAGAAGAAGGCCCGAGTATTTGCTAAACACGAGTAAGTAATGTTTCTTAAATTTGGGTTTTCAATTCAATTGCTGATTTGGGTTTTTTTTTTTATGTTTGGAGGACCTGTTTAAGATGAAATAACGTAATGAAATTAAATTAGTATATTTCATATTTTCTACTCTCCGAGTTAGTTTGAAATTGTGTGCATGTGCGGGTGTTTCCTACGGGCCAACATATGTTAAATATTTTAAATTTATTTTCATTATTTCTTCTAATTATTAGATAGGGTATTAACTAAGATGCTACTGATAAATAAAATGAAAAAGGAAATAAATACAATTATTATATTTATAATTATATATATGTGTGTGTGTGTGGAGAGTTAAAATAAGATACTAAAATTATATTGAGATGGTATTTAACAATTCGGATTTCCTTTACATTTATAGGTTATAAATTACATATATACATATGATTATGACCTTGATATGCATTTTGATATGATAATAGATCAAGATCAAGGTACTGGAGCAATGGCTGATTAGGCGAACTCGTTGAGATAAGGGCACCAAGTGTGAGTATAATTTTTTACCTTGTTATTTAACTTGTGTGATTATATGATTAATGTGTTGGAATGAATTGCTTACTTGTTTGGCTATAGTGATTATAAACTTATTGTGCTCCAACGTGAATTATATGATTCTCTATGGTTTGTATGATACTATGATGAAATCGAGATATATGATCTATATGTGATGAGATTGAAATGAAGTTGAGATATGTGATCTCTACTGATGTTATTGATATGGAATGAGATATGCGATCTCTATTGATGTTATTGATACGGAAATAAAATATGGGATTATAGAAAATGCATTTATCAGAGATTAATGGATTCTGTTATGGCCGTTAATGACCTTGAATCATGTGTTACAGAATTACAGAGTACCGTACGGCCACCCCGAGTTCACTGAACTCTACGTGAATTAAGAATTACAGAGTGTCATGGCCATCTTCGTGATCATGATTTATTCTTGGTATTAGTTGGCCAATAACAGTAAAATAATATGACCAAGCACGTGCATTTTGTGTGGTTATGAATATTCTGAACAAAGGGTGTGAAATGATTACTAATGATGTGCCTATGTGATGTTAAATAACGTGTTATTGGATTATACTTGCTGAGTTTGCAACTCATCAAATGCAATGTTGCCAATTTTTAGTTGTTGTAGATAAAAGTTGATCCGTGAGTTGTGACAGGATTTTAAAGCATGGATCAAAGGTCGCCCGGCTGGATTTCCATCCTTCTCTCTCAGCTCATCATTTGCATTTCATATAGGAGGTTTTATTTTGATATGTATATAAAAGGGCACGGTCGTTAATGTTATGTATAAGGGATAAGTGCACATGTGTGAATAAGTGTTGCTAAATCGTTAAATCATTTTGAGTAAATGCTTTCGCTCGTGCAAAAAAGGTTATAACTGATGATTAACATATTAATCTTATGTGCAATGCAGTTGTGCTGCCCATGTGAACTGTAGTTTTTATATTATAAAAATAATACGTGTTACAATGGTAAGGGTGTTACATCTTATAAGCTTTATAGGAATTTATAAGATCTTTTAAATAAGTTTAGTCAAACATCCATCATAAATAACCATCAGCCATTTGGCCTAGTGGTATCACTCCCTCCAATGTGTTGGAAGTGTGTGTGTAACTCAAAAAAAAAAAAAACATCCATCATAAATACTTTTTTATTCTTAGATTTTTACAAATGTGTAGAATTTTTTTATTTATTTAAAGAATATAGACGGACGTTCCATTCCATCAACATACATTTTTTGGCCAGGTAGCACAAGAATGCTAAATTATGTTATCAGAATAGAGAATTAATGTAGTCACATTTACAGAAAATTGGCAATATATATTTATATATGTATGTATATCTTACCCCCAATATGTTATCTTACCCCCAAGAAAATTGGCAAATACTAAAAAGGGTGGGAATATCTTGTAATTATCAAGAAGCTCAGGGTCAAAGTTCAAGTAAGTAGCATAGTTGTGGCTCTGTGCAATTTGACGATTATTAATAAAGTTTGGCAACCTGATGGACAGGTTGCCGGTTCCAACCATTTTCCCTCATGCGGCTGGAAATGGTTAGAAAGGAATTCTCCTAATTCAAACCCTTCCTCTCGTTTTCTTTTCTCTTTCTCTCTCTCTCTCTCTCTCTCTCTCTCTCTCTCTCTCTCAATCACAGGTACGGACGTATCTGTATGTATTTTTTTGTTTATAATGCTACCTTTATTCAGTTTAAATCACTGGTTTATTTTTGGTTGATCAGGTGTTCGGTAGGTTTTTGTAGGAAAGATGTCGTTGAGGCCGGGTGCTAGGGCGGAGGTGAGGCGGAGCCGCTACAAGGTAGCGGTGGACGCCGATGAGGGGCGGCGACGGAGGGAAGACAATATGGTGGAGATCCGAAAGAGTAAGCGCGAGGAAAGTTTGCTTAAAAAGCGAAGAGAAGGACTCCAGCAGCAACCGCAGCAGTTCTCAGCGTCTCTTCACTCCTCCGCGCTCGAGAAAAAGG
The DNA here is from genome assembly GCA_016081115.2 of Rehmannia glutinosa. Classification (NCBI taxonomy): domain Eukaryota; kingdom Viridiplantae; phylum Streptophyta; class Magnoliopsida; order Lamiales; family Orobanchaceae; genus Rehmannia; species Rehmannia glutinosa. The sequence goes on from CM071926.1 coordinate 118,072,731, forward strand.
TTGATTATGTATTTCGATTTCGTTAATAAGACGAGAAAATGTGTGCGGTCGAAATTGGAATTTTAGTTGTGGGTTTTCAGTTTTCGATTAGTTTTGAATTTTGTCTGATGAACCTATGTGTGTCTGCGTTGGAGAAATAGGTTAGTTCTCTTTTGTATCATGATGTACAAACTACAAACTTTTAGTCACCTACTTTGAATTCCATCTACATAGTGTACTGTATCAATAATTGTAAGTTTGTAAGCGGTTGATATGAACGTATTGATGTTATTATTACTGATCCTAGTGGTTTATGGCTGGATTAAATTGGAATTTGTCGATTGGATTTTTAATTTTGCCTAGTTTGGATCATGTTTGATTGGTCTTATGTGATGGGACATACTTTGGAGCGTTAATTTGATTACCAAACAGGCTGGTGTATTAGTTGACAGTGAGATTTACCGTCGTATAAAGAGTAAGTTTGTATGAGTTTTTTCCCCCCTTGAGAAGATTTGTCTGTGTGTGCTTGGTGCTTGTGTATTCTTATGGGAATGTGGTGCAAATTTTACTATAGGTGAATCCTGTTCTGTGTTTCTGAGAAATTTTCCATCTTTTTCGTAAGAAGGTGTTATATGTGTAGGATAATAGAAACAATAAGTACGGTTTTGAATGATTGTAACTGAAGCTTGAAAATATACAATTTCTGATTAGTTTTGAATCTTTGATATTTAAGGTTCTTAGCATTTTCATTAAGTGTAAGTTTTTTCCTTTTCGATTGGTGTTTTGGGTTGGGTGGGTTGCTCTTTTTTCTGGTATTAATTTGTAGTATGTTAGTCTTTTTTCTTATGGAGAATAATTACTTTTGATTCGCATGCAGTTGGAGAGTCTTCCTTCTTTGGTTGCTGGTGTTTGGTCTAATGAGGGCAACCTGCAGCTGGAAGCGACTACACAGTTCCGCAAATTACTTTCAATTGGTAATAATTGCCCGGTCTCATTTAATTCCATGGGTTTTTTATTTATTTTACTTTTGTGTCATGATGATTACCGATTCTTTTGTATGACGACCACTTGACCTCAAATCTAATTAACAGAAAGAAGTCCTCCAATTGAAGAAGTAATACAATCAGGTGTTGTTCCTCGATTTGTTGAGTTCCTTATGAGGGAGGATTTCCCGCAGCTTCAGGTTTGAATTTGTGTCAAGTTTTAGTATAAAGTAATTAGAGGGTAGTTTCTATGTTTTGATCATCCTATGAACGTTTACAGTTTGAGGCTGCTTGGGCGCTCACTAACATTGCATCTGGTACGTCTGAGAACACCAGGGTGGTTATTGATCATGGAGCAGTCCCAATTTTTGTGAAGCTTCTGGGTTCACCCAGTGATGATGTTCGTGAGCAGGTATTGCTTTCCACTTAAAACTTTACACTATCAGGTTATGTATTTTCCTGCTGCAATGGATCATTTATTTGCTAATGAAAAATTATTTTGTAACTATAGGCTGTGTGGGCACTGGGTAATGTTGCTGGTGACTCTCCTAAATGTCGTGACCTTGTCCTTGGTTATGGGGCCTTGGTTCCCTTGCTTGCTCAATTGAATGAGAACGCAAAGCTTTCAATGCTGAGAAATGCCACCTGGACACTGTCAAACTTCTGCAGAGGCAAGCCACAGCCTCCATTTGAGCAGGTATTGGCTTTTACCTTGTGTTTCATTAGAGGATATCTTCTTTTTTTGTTGATGGACGATGTTATTACCTTTTTGCCATGAAATTGCTTTGTTAGGTAAGACCAGCACTTCCAGCCCTGCAGCGACTTGTTTATTCAAACGATGAAGAGGTACTTACAGATGCTTGCTGGGCTCTCTCATACCTCTCTCTGATGGTACGAATGACAAAATTCAAGCTGTGATCGAGGCAGGTGTCTGTCAACGACTTGTTGAGCTCCTCCTGTGAGTGGCATTTTACATAATTATTTGATGGATAACTGTACCTGTAAACGTGGAGTGATTTAGATATTTTTCTGTGTTTCAGTCATCCGTCTCCTTCAGTGCTTATTCCTGCACTTCGTACAGTTGGAAATATTGTTACTGGTGATGATGTTCAAACTCAGGTATGATCTGCGTTCAGGTGCATCTATTGGTTTGAAAAGAGACTTGTTTTATACTTATTAGTTTGCCCGCTGTGGCTATCATAAGGGAAGAAATTAAGCACCTAGAGGAACATTTTAAAATTTGCTCTTGACTGCATTCGTTGCCTTTCAGTATATCATTGATCATGGTGCACTTCCTTGCCTGCTAAGTCTGTTGACCCACCATCATAAAAAGAGCATCAAGAAAGAAGCTTGCTGGACAATTTCAAACATCACTGCTGGAAACAAGGAACAAATACAGGTATAAATATGAACCTTAGTAATTACTTGTTTCCAGTCTCGATTGTACGATGTCTTCTAGGAATAATCTTCTCGGGTATTCTGGAGATCAATCATAGTGACTTTGGATGGTAGACCCAGACAATGTCTTTTATCATTGTTACCTGATTAAATTCTTCCGTTCCTCCAAATGATAAAGAGCTTTTACTGTTTAGAATTTTTTTTTTCCATTTTGATGCTTTACCTCGACGGGTGATGCTTGTTTGTGTTATGAAGCTTTTAGTATGTAATTTACTGGATTATTGTTTGTCAATTATATGCCAAGTTCAGTACCCTATGTCCTGTTATCTGGTTGAAATAAAAAAAGGTTATTGGTTGCTTCTTAAGGTTATATGCAGCACTTTTTATGTGATCTTTGTCGTGGGTAATACTAATTGGATATGCTTTGGTATGACAGGCTGTAATTGATGCTGGCTTGATAGGTCCCTTGGTGAATCTGCTTCTGAATGCCGAATTTGATATAAAGAAAGAGGCTGCATGGGCTATTTCAAACGCCACATCCGGAGGAACAAATGAGCAAATCTTGTATGTTTGTTTTTGAATATGTTGTGGGTCAATGGATCTGCTTTATTTGTGACTAAAATTATGCCCCTTTGTTTTTGTTTTTTTCTTATAGGTACTTGGTGAATCAGAATTGTATAAAGCCTCTGTGTGATCTTCTGGTTTGCCCTGACCCAAGAATTGTCACTGTATGCTTGGAGGGGCTAGAAAACATACTGAAAGTCGGGGAAGCGGAGAAGGGTAATACTGGTGACGTCAATTATTTTGCCCAATTAATAGATGAAGCAGAGGGATTAGAAAAGATTGAGAACTTGCAGAGTCATGACAACAATGAAATTTATGAGAAGGCTGTGAAAATACTGGAGACATATTGGCTCGAGGAGGATGATGAGACATTACCTGCAGCAGCTGATGGGACCCAGCCTGGATTCAACTTTGGAGGAAATGGCATTCAACTTCCACCTGGTGGATTCAGTTTTAACTGAAGGTTAGTTTTATGGTCTCTTGGATCTTTTTCCCCTCTATGCATAAAATATTGTACATTTTTACTGCTATTAGCGTCCATGATTCTGGGGCTAACAATGCTGATATGTTTTTCAGGTTTACAGTCTGGTGAATGAAAGAGTTGGTGGTAATACCGATGGTTTGGTCAAGGTCGGTCGGTCGGGTCGGTCGGGTCATGTTGCAACACCTCGATGAGTTTGGTGAGTCGGGTCCAGAGTCTGTCGTGGTCGAGGAGGTGCATAGTCGGGTCGGGTCGTTCTGTGCTGTGGTGGTCAATAAGCCGGGTAAGGAGCTTACAGCATGGACAGAGATGGTTGGTCGGGTCTCGTTTAGTCCTTTTCCCCAGTATGGTTGAGTTGTTTAGGGGAATCCCACAGGGAAGGATTTTCCAATCAATGAGATTGGCATTGCAGTCTTTTCTATTTATGTTGTGTGCTTTATTTTTGGTCCTAGTCCTAGTCCTAGTCCTGTTAATGGGGCATCACAATGGTATTGTTTGTTGCTGCTAGGTTCATATGGTTTTGTCTATTTAGTTTGCGAAGAAGTGTTTGAACTTAGATTTCCTTGAGACCTATACTCATACTATTCGATGAGGTTTCTAATTGATGAGGTTTCTAATTTAGCTGTTTCAATTACAACCATTGTTGAAATGATTGGGCTGGACCGGGTTTTATTGATAAAAGATGGTGTGGGCCCTAAATGGATCCGACATGTGTCCGAATTGGAATGGGTCCAAAATAAATTATATCGGATCCTTTGTTGCCTTAATTTGTGTTTCTTTTTAGGTATATATTATAATGTATTAGACATACATTTATTTATAATGTAAATTTAGATTTGATATCCAGTTGGATACAAAATGGCTAATTGGACTCAGCAAAAGAAATTGGGATCAATTGGGTAGCATCTAATTAGGGCTTCCACAATGGGATGGTTCAAGTTCAATATATTGAACTTGAACTTTTCTTACACCATTGTGGAGAGTTCAAAAGTTCAAGTTCATAAAAAAAGTTCAATAACTTGAACCAAGTTCAACTTCTTTTTGGTTTGTCTTTTTTCTTTTTGTATTTGTTTTTTTATGTTGAATGGCAATCTAGTAAATATTTGTAAAAACTAAAAAATGGAGAAAAGGTTAAAATTACAAGTAAAAATATATTAAATTATTAGAAAATACATTCAATAATTTGTCCAACATATATGTCTGATATAGTTATAAAAATTCGTGTTAGGTGATTTTATTTTAATGAAAATTTTATTATCCTTAAATGTTTTTTATAAGTTTAATACAATTATAAAAATTAAATTAATTACATTATTGATTTTATTGAAAATTATATACAAAAACAACAAAAAATATATATTATAAATATAATTTGACAATGAGACCCATTTTGAACTTTGAACTTGAACGTAATTGTGGGTAGTAGGAAAATGTATAGTTTAGGTTCATATTTTGTTGATAGGGCATTGAAGGACCCACAAAAAAACTTGAACTTGCACCCAACATTGTGGATGTTCTTATGTAGTTAGTTTGGATTAGACGGGGTCCATGTGTCCAGTTATTTTTTTCCCACCCCAACCCCTCCCTTTAAATATGTATTGTTCCGTTGACTTTGCAGATGCAGGATAATACAGAATCATAACTAAGCTAATTGGCTTTCTCAAAAAAATAAAAAAAAATAACTAAGTTGATTGGCTTCTATACTTTTATTTAAAATGACGATAATGATAATAATTAATGAGTTGTGTTCGTAGGCACTAATCAGACGCTCAATTAATTAGGGTAACGTGGACTGGAAAATTATATATAGATGTATTTCATTATTCACAATGGCTTTTCTTCTTCTATAACTAGTTTGTTCTTTGGAAATGATTGGATACTTTTAAATTGTTTAGATGATACAACTGAAGCACCACACTTAGTGTAGCATATACAAAATTCTTACTTTTGGCAATTGTCAGAGATGAATGTGGGAATCGAACACAGGCACACTTAATGACTTTTTTTAAGTACAAAATATACATGACTTTAAAACCTAATATTATATTACACTATTTTATCCCAAAATAAACCATTTACATGTGTAGCACCTTGCTAGATGATTTTGCATAACATGCTTTAGAAGTCGTAGAACTTTTATAGATTAGTATTGAAATTAGTGTTCTTACTGGCTGGCATGATGCTGTGTTAAGATGTATACTAAGTCATACCACGCATAATATTTAATCCCCCTCAACCGTCGTCACGTTATAATAAATGAATTCTTGTGATGAGCACCACCACCAGCACAACTCAATTCGCAAAGTGGAGCCATTAATGTGATTCAACTATATATTAAAAAAAAAAAAAAAAACACATAACCCTCTAACCCCATCAGAAAAAATAGCCACAGAAAACTGGGAAAAAGAATGAAAAACCATATTTTCTTGAGTGATGAAGATCAAAATGGAGTCCCAAGATCAGCTTTTTGCTGGTGGAGGACCCTGAGGAATTTGATGAAAATGGGCATTTCAAGGCAGAAATATCTGAACTCTCAAACTTAACTCCAAGATTCAAAGTCCTTAGAGAAATGGAGAGATTGGCATTCATTGCTGGTGAAGGGCTTGATGATTTTAGGCACAAGCTTTTGAGTTACAGGGCAGGTGACTTTTGGGTGCCTGTTGGAGGAATCAAAAAAGAAGAAATGGATATGCCAGCAGTCATCACTATTCTCTTGACAGGCTTAACTTCTTCTGGCAAAAGCTCTTTTGTCAACTTGATGTATAGTGTTCTTGGAAGATCTGGTCTCATCCCTTTTGCTCAAACATCAGGTACATCCAAAGACTAGTAAACTATTCATTAGAATGCTTCAATTTTGGAATTTTCGATGAATTAAGGACTAAATCCAAGAGTTTTTTAAAGATATAGTGTGATGTGTGATTTTATCAAACGGAATTTACAAAAGACCAATTTTGCTACATTACTGGACTAAAATTGCAATTTACCTTACATCCATTAGGAAAAGGGCTTTTTTTTTACTCCATGTAGACTCATGTGTATTGATTAGTGTATGCACCCTTGGTATATGTAATGTATGCAAATGAATGTCATGGATATTTTTTGTTTGATTAGATCATATCATTTTATATGGGAATGTATATTAGGTGGATTTTCAAACAACACCACAATGTATCTTGAAGAACACAATGTTTTGAGATCAGCTAGGAGTGGGTTTTGTGTGTATGACACAAGAGGTTTAGACCCGAACCAAATCGAGGAAGGATTAGATGAGGTTTCGACATGGATGTCCGATGGAGTTCGACATAATCAACCATGTTACAGACAAGGGGATGATAAAGTTAAGGGTATAGGTCCACTGAATGGATCAATAATGGGGCTAACTAATTCAAGGTACATTAAGAGAAAAGTCAACTGTGTAATGGTTGTGGCTGATCTATCACAGATTCACAAAGCCTTCACATGTGGTGATATGAAGTCAATGGAGGCTTTAAGGGATCTCTTTCACTTGTCAGCCATTAAGAATTCAAGTAAGTCATCATTTACTAATTTAGCCTATAAACAACTCTACAAATGAACTATATATCAGTTGTTTGTGCTTGTGGCCATGTTTTAAAGATCGGACCAGCCTGTTCAACCAGGAATTAGTGGCCGGATTGGTGTGGTTAGCCTCCAAAAATCGTTTAAGTGGTCAAATCCAGCCAAAACCGGTTCAACTAGTTTTTGGTTTATTTTCATTTTTTATTTTTTTAGAATTTTAATATAAAAAATAGAATTTAAATTTCATAATTTGTTATATTTTTTGTGATTATTTGAATTGTGGGGTTTGTTAGGTTTTTTTGTTGCTAATTTATATGTTTTTTATTTTTAAAATGTATTACATTATTATTATTATTATTATTATTATTATTATTATTATTATTATTATTATTATTATTATTATTATTATTATTATTATTATTATTATTATAATTCAATATAACTAAAAATAATAATTAATTTTGATTAAACCGGTTGAACTGGTCCGACCTGCAGTAAGACTGATTTGCTTACCGGTCTGGTTTTTAAACCATTGGTTTGTGGTACGATGGATTTTAGGATTTTAGAATGTTTCTCATAGTGGTTTTATTTTTTCTTTTAACAGATGAGAATCCAATTTTGATTTTAACACATGGAGACACATTGAATAGTGAGGATAGGATGAATGGGAGACTGAAAATATGTGAATATTTGGGAATACCTGAGACAAATGGTGCATATGACATACCATGTTTGACAGAACAGGGGATTCTGGCTGAAGAGTCTGATCCAGTTACTGCATTTGCCCTTACTGAAGCAGTTTACAGGTCTTTACTACAATCTGATAGAGCCCATCTTCCCAAGAAGAAAATCAAGGACTGGATAATCTTGTTCTTTAAATGGATAATGTGGTGGATTGCTTCATTCTTTGCAATTCTTGCACATTTCTTCTCAAGATTTGGCCATCACAACCATAAACTTAAAATGTGAACCAAGATTTTCACCGATGATCGATTTTTTAGGTACATTAAAAAACCCTAGTAATTTTCTTTAAAAAATGTCATTTTGTGTGAAAAAAAAAAGAAAATCTTGATGTGTTTGTGTGTTTTTTATTTTTATTTTTTTTTATGCTTTGATAGTGTGTTAAAGACTTTATTGCTTAATTGATTTGGTTCAAGTTGTGTACTTGAAGTGCCATAATATTTTGAGTTGTGATGTTGATAAGATTTCACTATATGGCCCCAAGTAATGAGCTTTTAACAAATTATTATAACATGGTGAGTAGGGCCTGTTTGGTGTCACTATTGACTATTGTTATTATTTTATGTCCACTTAATCTTGGATATGGTTGGCCATTACTCTTTGCTCTTCCCATTTTTTAGTATGTTTAAGTTGATAAATGAAGTGGATGAGGCCAAATGATTTGTCCTTATTTTTCCATGAATTGTCAAGAGATAATGTATATTCATGTTCGATTCAAATGGTTAGTGTTATCATTATTTTTTACCTTTTTACTCTCATTTAAAGATTTACTGAGAGAATTCATTTCAGTATTATACTATTATACCATCATTGTTCATTTGAATGAATACCCTATTTTGCTCTTAAAGATGGAGTTAGGACTTAAGTGGTGTTAAATTTGTTGTTTTAAATGAGTTTTTGGTTCATGAAAATTATTACTATTAAATGTTATTGATTGGTGATTGGGTCATAAAAGAATTTGTGGTGGGTTCCAATTATGTTACTCCATACTGAAGAATCGTCCATTGGGCCGAGTCCAAATAAGCCTTATGCAATAGATGAACCCAATAATGTTTTAATTTAAAACTACATTTTCTTTTGCCAAGTTATTGGGAATTTAAATTTTAGATGCATAATGGTAAATAAATTATATGGCCTTTTTATTTATTTATTTAATTTTGTTAGTGGGTATGAATTTGATAATACAGCTTTGCATGGGTGCAGTGAGTTGGAATTTCAAGGCAGTGGTCCTCTGTAGTTTTTGTCTGGTCTCAGTAACGAACAAAATGGTTTCATGACCTTTCCTTTTCATTTGCTGTCATCATAATATCTACCATATATTTGTCCCTTTCTTTTTCAACTACAAACTTTTTTTTTCGCATCAATCAATTTCATTGGGTAAACAACCTTACAATGATTAAAAATAAAAAATATAAGATATAAATGTATACGTATCTATAACATAAATATATTTTAAAACTATACATATGTTTTTAATGATTATGAAAATATATAAAAAGAAAGGAAAAAATTCTGATCACAGGCCGATCATGTAGCAAAGGAAAAATAATACAAAATTTCAGGAAAAAACCACAAAAATAATTTAAAAACGCAATTAAGTGAATGACGTTTTCGCCGAGGATTTTAGTGATATTGTCATTTGTTGTTTTTGACGTCTTTCAAGATCGTCTTGATGGTCGGTGTATCTTGTGGAATGTCGGCCCAAGATCCTCGAGCTACAATGTCCATATTCTTCATAGTCTTTGAGGAGAGACTGAGTGAAATGACAAGCGGAGTAGTTAAAGAGTGTCCAGCTTGGTCTTTAAAGCTTATGATTTGTCTTGTTCTTCTTCAACTTGCTCTTCGTCTTTCGCCATATCGGACCACCTTTTTGGGGCTATTGTCGCCATGGCTTGAAAGCTATCCGAAAATTCAGTCGAATTAAAACTTTTTGAAGGATCACTAGGTTTTAACTTTTAACACGTAGTTACTAATAGGGTTACTGTTATTCTTGGTCTCAATGGTCTTATTTAAGTCAGCCTCCTCCTTGTCAACCAATTGATTAGCCTGCGCCTCATTATGAGCAATATCTGATGGTTGAGGTTCGTAGACCACCAGCGAACGCTCCTTGTTTCCTTGCGCATATTTATCATTGTTCTTAACCGTCATGTTGTCTCCATTGCCATACAATTCTCCACCATCAAAATTGGTATGATTTTCCTCCTGCTATTGACGATTGACATCAAGCTCCTCAAGGATATCGAACGAGTTTTGGGTCACAATACCCGATGTAGAAGCTCCGTTATCCGGGTTGTCTTTTCGAGCCCGTCCTTTTTGTTTTTCACTTGTACCCAAGTTTCACCCACCTCCTTATCCTTTTTAGCCGGAGACCTCCCTATTATAGTGCTCGCTTTTTTGCCAGAACTACTACGATGACGCACCTCAACATCTGCCTGTTTTACCTCATGAGTTGTGGATTGTCTACAATGATTAATGTTATGACCTACAATTCGACAATGAACACAATATTCCGGAATATTTTCATATCAGATGGAAACAAAAGAGCAATGTCCCAATCGTTCAACCATTATGCATTCTTGAAAGGGATAGCTAAGATCTAATTCGACAAGAACACGGACAAAGTGACCCACCTCACCCGTTAAAGAACGACTGTCAATTTGCATATGAGTACCTATGGCACAAGCCAGTTTCGTAATCAATGAAAGATGCCAATATTCCAAACTAAGCTCATAAATACGTACCCAAACCTGAGCCTTAGACGTGTTAATTTTGTACGGATTAAAATCTGGAATCCAATTCATGATAAGAATTGAACCCGGGGATAAATTCCACGTCGCCTTTTGAAGAATACGTTGTCTGTCGCTCATGTCTGATATTTGAATGTTGTAGTGTCCTTTGCCCAGGGGTATGATTTTCCAAGGAGATTTATGGTTCCAGATGTTAGACAGGTTGTGTTTGAGATCATCCAATGTCATGGGTTTCGTACCCTTAGGAAAAATCACAATACCAATTAATGAGTTTCTAAGTTCCGCGATTCGTTGTTGATAAATATCCTCGTCCATGGTAACGGAAAAAATTCCCACTTTTTAACTGGCTTACAGGCGTCTCCCTTGGAAACGGTATGAGAACAAGATTACATGGATTTAGGTCCTGTTCCATCGGTTTTGTGTAACATATCAATTTTCTGCGAATTCCGATCCCCAAACATCGTAAGTTGCACGTTGTGGGACGTAGAAGCACCATGAATAGCATTTATTGAACCATGCAAGAGTGCAATAGAATTAGGGTTTGTACAAACCCTAGTCGGATTAGGGTTTAGACCAACTCTAGCAGCAACCCTCGAAGGAGACATGAGATCTAACGCAACTGAGCATGACATTTTTAGGGTTTTTTTAATCTACTAAGCTCATGGTTATTCTAAAACTATACAGATCTTAAAAGTAAATATATTTTAAATTTATACGAATCTAAAACATAAATATATTTCAAATTTTTACAGATCTATTGATCCAGTAGAACAAGAGAAACCGCAATAGTGTTGGACAAATCGCGTAACTGCAGTTGTTACTAATTATTTTTTCTAGTAATAGGTCATCTGAATCTTATGCACAAATCGTCAACAAATGAGACAATATATTTGAAAGCAATTAAAGTATTAAGCAATTAACAGAAAACACAAACTACCACTTATTATGGGAACAAAACTTTCATTTATTAATAGAAAACAAACTCAAACAAAGGGGACAAATAGAGCTAAATGAGAAAATAAATAAGAGCGGAACGAGAAATCTCTCCCAACCTCCCAACAAAGGAATAAGAAGATAAAGCAGTGACTTTTTTTAGGGTTATCAAGAAAACTGGCTCATATCAAATATATCTTATTTCTTTATCTAAACTACAATTTAAGAATTCTTTAGAGAAATCGATTTTACTATTGATTTGTGGTTCAATCAGTTAAATTGGTTGAACAATAAGCCCGACCTGAAGACTAGTTATATTTTTATTATATTATAGAAAATATTGTAAAAATTTAAGTCCTTAAGTAATTTTGGTAATTACATGATCGGTTGTGGCATATTGAGATTGCAGAAGCTTTAAATTGTGATCGTTTTGGTCATTAATTGTTATCTCTTCTTTAATTTTATGTTCACTTGAGTTTTTTTTTTCCCAAGCAAAGATTTTTTCTCTTTCGGATTTTCTTCATTTGGGTTTTAATGAGACTCTAATTTAGCTATATAATCGTTTGTGGTCATCTATTACTTTGTACTTTAGCTAGTTACTTGGTTTTGTAAATAGCACCATTTTTATTTTTTTTATTTTTATTGCAATTTATCTAGGAAAAAAAACACAGACAACCGACTAATAAAATATCTAACTTAATAAAAATTCAATAATTACATAAATATAATAAAATACCAAAATTGAAGACATAAGTTTATAAAAAAAATGATTTGGCCGATTTAGCTGGAAAAAGTAATTTTATGGCTAATCGGGGTCGGGTGACAACTAATGACAAAAACTCATATGAGACATTCTCACAGATTAATTTCGTGAGACAGGATCTTAAAATGATCCATATTAGTTAACTCATTTGGAATTTGGATCTAACTTGCTTTGGTTTGTAAAATGAGTTGGATCTCATGAGTTTAAATTTGTTGGAATTTGGTCTTTGATAAATGGGGTGTTGATCCGATTTTGACCAAATAATTAAGTGGTTTCTATTATTGAAAAATGAAATTAAATTATTTATAAAAATTCTACTAAGAGGGTAGATGAGAATAGCATTTGGAATTTCTCAAAACCGATTCCGGGTGAATGAGAAATTAATGCTAGAAGTTAGTCACTTAATACAAATAAATGGTATGGAAAATAGAAAATGTGGGGAAGGAGAGATGCCCCATCCCACATAGGAAAATGAGGATAAGTTTGCACACTTTATATATCCCAAGTTGGACTTATGGGTTTGGGCCCTTGGGGGCACCCAAGTTTTTAAAGGGGTGAGGACCTACATGCTTGTGGATTTGGTTCAAAGCACACGCGCACCGCCGGCCGGCTCGGCCCGGGCCATGGGATTGGGCTTGGGATTGGGCTTGGGCTTCAAGATCCTTATTCTTTTTGGACCAAAAACCTTTAAAATTAAATGTGTTAATTAATTTTTGTAATTAATTAAATGGATTTAATTAATTTTCATAATTAATTAAATAATTTCCAACTGGGAACGTTCGAACCCAAGACGAGGCAGACGGCCGTGCAGGCGGCCCCGTCGTCGAAAACCACGGGCGCCGCACGCGGGGGCGGCGCCACGGCCGTGCACCAAATAAGACGGTCGTGTGGTCGTGCGCCCTACCGAAACGTTGGTGCACAAAAAGTGTATTTTTGAGCCAAAAGACGCGATTTTGCGTGCGGGCACTTGCTTGCTATATTATAGAAACCCCGAACAATGAATATGGACACAAATCTTAAGATAATAACATGTCAAAGCATAGTGTCATTTTTCATTCTAAGCCAAAAGACGCAAATTTTATCATTGTTGTTCGGTTTTGCACTTGCTTGCCTATATTATAGAAGCCCCTGCGAGCAGGAACCATAAGATGAATATGGACACAAAATCTTAAGATAATAACATGTCATTTTGCATACGAGCATATTGACATTTTTCAACAATCGCGGGACGAAAATTTTGTTTTGAAAGTTCAAACTCACACGATGATGCGTTGTTGTTCCAAGTTTTGCTATTAGAGATTTTTCTAACCGCAAGTCTACTGTCAAGTTTTAATAGTTGATGAGTAGGGTTCGTTGAATCTTAAGTACCAAGTATAAATTACCTATGCTATATTGGAACCATAAGTGGATGTCTCAATTTATAAATAAAAATAACTAGATATAACTAATCGGGGTGTTTTAAATCTATGGAGAATGAATCAGAGGTGTGATGAATCTAGTTTTCCTTTATATTATCAATACTTTCAATCACAAATTACCAATTTATAAGTCACTTTGCCATTTTCTCTCGAGTGTCAAATGATTTTAGATCACAATTGGGAAATCAATATTTTATCACCAACAATCTCAATAAAAACTATGAAATTTTGTTTCAAAGGATTCACAAACGATGGCATCATCTTCGATCTCTCTTGTCAAATCAAATACACCAAACACTAAATTATTGATCAAGTAATTTAGAAGCTCCGCAAATAGCACAAATAGATTGAGAAATCTAGATTGACAAACCACAATATCAAAACATAAGTTCAAACATAGATTACATCATCCCAAGAATTCTAAAGTTTAGCTCATGATGAAAATACAAATACCCATAATCAAATGAGAATGCATCTCAAACATACACAAGCAATAGAAGATGTTGTTTTACCTCAAGATATTAAACTCTTTCTTTTCTTGGTTGTCTTGTTTTCTAAAAGATGACCCCTTCTCCAACTCTTTCTTTGTGTTGGAGATGACGTTTTCATCCCCAAGTGTTGACAACAATCGGATGAATTTGATGTGGATGTTTGGCATGCGGTGATTTTCTTGTTTTGTCGCAACTACGTGTTGAGCGGGCAGACAAAACACAAACCTCTCGCAATGTCTATAACACGTCAAAGAGAACAGGAACTCTTATTCGTGGGATTCCTTGGCACCAAAAGAATTTGCTTTTTGTGTCTTCATAAAAGACTAAAGATCTTAGCTTTCCGTAGCCACTTGAACAAAGAAATTTGTTGTGGACAAATTTGGAGTACAAGATGGTTGACACCAAGACGATGATCATCCAAGTTGACAGGATATTCAAATCATACTTCACGACTTGGCCACTCAAAGGGATGATTTTGAATGAATCATTTCAAAAATGACTCAAAATACTCAAAAACAACGCAAAATAATCGCCCAAATCAAGTATTGCCGCATCAAACTTTGTGGAAGGATTTCAAAACTACCTCGCCGTTGGAGAACGAAGTTGACAACAATCGGAGAATCATTTGTGGATGCGTAAAGAGATGGGGCTTGAGGATCTAATTGTTCGACTTCGGATTCGAAGAAGACAACCGTAAATCATATGTGAAATCCAAGATGGTTGACACCAAGACCGGAATAGAGGCTAGGGATGATTTTGAATGAATCATTTAATCTTGCATAATCAAGCACTAGCAAGAAATGCAAGTACTAAAGAGGAAGGAAAAATGAATGGCCGAAAAAAGTTCAAGAGGTAATTGCTAGGCTAATCTTTAAGGCACTAGCAAGAAATCGAACTCCGGGAAGGAAAAAGGAATAGTTCAAGGCGAAGGATTGCGACAACCAGAAAAAGGGCAATCAAGGTGGCAACCAACAAGCCGATGTGATGGAGGACAAGTCGGTTCCAATCGACATGTCGGAGCTCGATAGTGAAAGCCGATATGGTGGATAACCCAAGGGAGTGGTGGATAGATACCGGCTACTCGTCACATTTGTGATGATAAGGAGATGTTCTCTTCCTACACTCCGATTAATGGAAAGAAGTTGTTCATGGGGAACTCTTCGACTTCCAACATCATTGGGCTTGGAAAGGTGGTGCTCAAGATGACTTCAGGAAAGGAGCTTACGCTTGTAGATTTGCATGTCCCGGACATCCGCAAGAATTTGGTTTTTCGGTTCTTTGCTTAGTAAGGTCGGGTTTAGACTAGTGTTTGAGTCCGACAAGTTTGTAATGACCAAGAATGGTCAGTTTCTTTGTAAAGGCTACCTTGATAAGGGCCTGTTTAAGATGTCTGTAATGCCTGTTTTCCACCAAAAGGCGAAGAATAAAAATGTTATCATTTTACTTGTTGGATTGTTCTAATTTATGGCATGATAGATTAGGACACGTAAACTTCAACACAATTAAAAGGTTAGTGAATCGGAATTAATACCACGTTTAAAAGCGATTCACAAGACCAATGTGAAATTTGTGTTGAAGCAAAATTGGCCAAAGCACTGTTTCATTCGGTAACGAGAAGTACCAAACCACTCGAGTTAATTCATGCAGATGTGTGTGATTTAAAACTTGTGCAAACCTGAGGTGGGAAAAAGTACTTTATAACGTTCATAGACGATTGCACAAGATATTGCTATGTGTATCTTTTGAAAAGCAAAGATGAAGCTTTGGTAGCTTTTAAGACTTATAAGAATGAAGTTGGAAATCACTTAATTTGAAAATTAAGATGATTCGAAGTGATAGAGGCGGAGAGTATGTTGCTCCATTTGAAATTTTTTGCTCGAAAGCGGGTATAATTCATCAAACGACTGCACCTTACTCACCTCAATCAAATAGTATTATAGAACGCAAAAATCGTACTCTTAAGGAGATGATGAATGTGATATTGTTAAGTTCGCTTACCCCAAAATTTGTGGGGGAAGCCATACTTTCTCGCAAACTATATTCTTAATAATATCCCACACAAAGGTAAAAACGAAACTCCAGAGTTATGGAAGAAACGTAAACCTCCATATAAATACGTCAAAATGTGGGGCGTTTGGCTAAAGTCAAGTACCTAAGCCGAAACAAGTTAGAATCGGTCCGAAGACGATCGATTGTGCTTTCATTGGATATGCTAACAATAGTAGTGCATGTCGTTTTTTTAGTGCACAAAGTCGGCTATTCCGATATAAATGAAGGTATGATCATTAAATCAAGGAATGTTGTATTCTTCGAGAATATCTTTCCGAACAAAGAACGAAAGAAGAAAGTTAGAGTAAATGAACTTATGAAGCGCAAGGTTACCTCAAAGTGATGATGAAGAGGAACCAAGACGCACTAAAAGGACAAAAGTAGTTAAGTCTTTTGGACACGAAATCTTAAGATAATAACCCGTCATTTTGCATATGAGCATATTGACATTTCCCTTCATTCTAAGCTTGAAAGTTCAAGCTCTTTTTTCGTTGTTGTTTCGGTTTTGCTAGTCTTTGCTTGGAACCGGATAAAAAGTCGTTGTATCTTAGAGGCGAGCGTCGGAATCGTAAACACTCGGTATACGAGGCATTTTCGTCTTGCGGAAACTGAATCAAATTCAGGCCTCGACTTTAGCCTATACACTATACACTTTGCCATTTTCTTAAACAGAAATCTTACATATTTTACCCAACAAAATCCGTGAGACGGTCTCACATGAGATTTATTCACAGTTAATTTGGAATTAATCAACCTGCTCGGTTTTATTTTTGGGTAATATATATATATATAAAGACATATGCATATTAAGCTACTCTTGTTTCTTGCTGAAGTTAACATCATTCTACAAAAGTAGGAACATATAATGAATCCTTTGAACACTAGTTGGTTTGTGTGGTATTGTAATCATTAACCAAGTATTTATGGTGTATGCCTTTCTATTTATTGTTCTTTCATTACATTGCTTTTATATATTGTTTTGACTTTCTTATGTTGCATGCGTTTTGTACGTCTATAGAAACAACACAAGTACAAATATATGTTTTCGCAACTCCCATGTGGGTTTGTCCTAATTAGTAATTCCTAATCCTCCAAAAGGGTTTCATCTAAGCATGATTATTTATTAAGGGTTCATTTGATTGCACTAAAAGAAAAATTCAGTTTACCGATAGAATTTACGATAAAAATGACTTTGTAGCTAAATTTTTAATATTGGTTTCCCCAAATTATACTGACAAATCACCGTCAATATTTAAATTTACTGATAGAAATATTGCAGGCATTTACCAACTCGATTTAAAATCTTAAGGCAAATATTTACCAACAATGATTTCACCTATAATGATTTTACATACACTTTACAGTTATCTTAATATTTACCTACAATTTTTTTTAGGTAAACTAAATTTCTCTTGTAGTGTTGGGTTGGATATATTTAAAAGGATAATTACAAAAAGTACCCATGAGGTTTGACCTAATTACAAAAAAACCCAACTAACTTAAAAACTTACAAAAAGTACCCCTGAGGTTTGAAATATATTTCAAATAAAATCCCCCTTCATATTTGTAAAATCATTGCAGATTACCCCTTAATTTTAACACTAAATCAAATCCCAGGGGTACTTTTTGTAAGTTTTTAAGTTAGCTGTGTTTTTTTGTAATTAGGTCAAACCTCAGAGGTACTTTTTGTAATTATCCCTATATTTAAATATTAAACCTAGTCACATGTGTTGTTTTTAATGATGAAAACACATGATAAAATCGATAAATTCCATGCCACCTAACTTGGGGTGGCTACCTGTGTGTGTTAATCACCATTTGATGAATACACATTTAGTATATATGTGTGTGTGCTCATCCAATGATGATGAACTCAAAGTTGTTACTACCCAGTGGGTGCATGGAATGATAAAATCTCAAGCTCAACGTGACGTGGGATTATTGTTGCATAACTCATCCCATCGGTCATGTGGGACAAATATTCCACTACAAGAAAATTCGAGTTGATGATGGAATTTACCGACAAAAATGATTTTGTCATTAAATTTTACAATTGGGTGAATACCTACATAATAAAAAATATCATTTCCCCCAAATTATACCAACAAATTGACATATATTACCGACAATTTTTCAATTAAAAATTTTATTTAGGTATTTCAACGATTTTAGACGTGGGATAAATTGTTTTATAATGATCCCATTTTATAAATTTGGGACAAATATTCCATTCTAGAAGGTTAAAAGTATTTGAATATATTTTGACCATTGTCCATGGAACCAACTAAAATTTAAATCAAGATAATTTATAAAATATCTTATTTGAGAATAAATTAGACAATACATAATAATCTATGTAGTTATCAATCAAATTAAATACAAGTTTAATAAGAATATTAACTAATATATCATTTAAATAATTATATGATGTATGCATTGCGCATTGAATTAGTTATATAATTTAATCTTAATCCAAAATCTCGTCATATGTTCAATCAATTGATTCATCATTCCATCAAAACAAGTAATTAGCCTAAAGGATAAGTTCAAAAATTCCATCTTGTTCCTGTGGCTATCCAGTGATCTACTTGGATAATGGAATGCCACTCATGAACTTGATATGGCCTCTTTATAGGATTTTGTTCACAAAGTAAACCAAGATTAATTAATTTTGGCATATATTGTTCAAATTTAGAGTAAACACAAAGCAACTATCAACTAGCAAGAGATTTGCCAATCTTCTTGTGCATGCTTCGTTTTGTATTTCTTGTTATTGTTGCTAAAAAAATGAAACTTTCACAAGCTAAAATGCACAATCAACATCTAATAAAGTGCCAAAGTTCAACTTGATGGACCTACTCATCATAAAATGGTCATTATGGGGATTGAGGTCTAGGTCTAAAGTTCAATCATTTTCAAAGAATTTATAAACAACTTTATAAGAACTTAAATCTAATTTTTTATTGTTTCAAAAGATGAAAAAATGGGAATAATTAAAAAAGAAAAAAATACCACGAGGTTTGAGGTATTTACAAGAAAAATCAAGAGAAGTTTCAAATTTACAGGACCCCATTATGGTTTAATTATGTCCTATATTTTACCTCCTTCATAAGCAAATATTACAATTACCTCCTTACATTTAAGATGAAATCATACATCAAAAAACAAATCCTATAATTTTGAAACTTCAACGAGTTTTTTAATAAATATCTCAACCTCCATTTTCTTTTGCTATTATCCCAAAATAATATGCAAAGTTACTCTGACTCAATACCTCGTATTTGAAAATAGATAACTTTATGGTCAAGATTATGTCCACGTGGCACATATTTGAATTTTGTTTAGTTGAATATAAGATCCACTTAACTCAGTTATTGTTGGGACTTAGATTAGGAAGTTAGCATCCCATTTCATTATAAATTCAACTATGTAATATATAGGATCTATAAGCTGAGTCAAAGTAGCCAAGTTGAAGATTGCAGAAGTTGACTGAAGGACAAAGTGAAGATTCAGCTGTGTTGCAACCGAGTGTCGAAGTCTCAGTCAAATACCTAAAAGATGTCTTTGTAAGCTGACTGACAACTAAGTCATTCTCAAATGATTGGAGAAGGGTAAAGCAGCTGTTGAAGTCAAATCAACTGTGATGGATCCGTTGAACTCAAGTAGAGGAAGATACTTATTTTAGTAATAAGTACATGATGCAGTCTTAACATGCTCAAACTAGAAGCGTGCAAAAAGAATAAACCAACAGGAAACACTAAACCGTGTCAGGTCCTGAAAAGCTGCAAATATTATTTAATGTCCCCATCACCTGTTGCACAAGAGACAAGTCAACGACCATGAAAGCGGAGTTTGAAAATGCATCTATCTATTCAACGGATACATTTTTGAACTGTCATTATGAAAGGCTGGGGAGTTTATGAGAGAGGACAACTGAAAAACGAGCAACATTGAGACACGAGAGATTATCCGAGCAAAGAGCATTCAAGCAAATATACTCTCAAACAATACACTCTATCATCAAGCTACAAAACTCAAGTTTGTCTAGCCAACATACTCGGTGAATGAAAGAAAAGCTTCAAACTGTTGAAGAGAAAACTTGTTTAAAGACAATGGGGTCTGCACATCCAAGGATTGAAGAAAGGGTAGTGAGGTTCAAGTTAGAACCAAGTTTTGGATTCTTTGGAGGGTTTCATGATCAAATCCAAGAATTCGAAGGTGCTGAAGTAGCAAGATTGTCTTATGAAGAGTTGAGTCCCATGAGTGAAGCCAATTGTGTGATCAAGGCTTTGTTCGCACTGTTTATCCTTTTTGTAACATGATTGTTGCATTAGTGGATTACCTCCAGGAGTTGGAAAGAGTGGAGTAGAGGAATTACCCCCATCCTCGAACCACTATAAAACTGTTATGTGTCTATTTACTTTCAACATTTATTTCTTGCATATTTTATATATGTTGATTGATATATTTGCTCAAACTCAACTGACAATAACTTAAGTAAAACAAGTGTTCTAAAACATATTGTAACTTAAGGGTGTAAGACTTCCACTGTTAAAACCAAGTTAGCTGAAAATTTAAAGAACTCACTTCACTCAACTGAATTACTCTATCAACAGCTCAGTCGAATCTGTTGAATGGTTAACTCTTCTGTTGAGGTTGAACTAAGTTGTCCCTCAAGGGCTTAGATGCTACTTTTGAAAACTCTGATTTAAGTTTAAAAATCGAAAATTAGTTAATTCTATTCAATTTTCCCATTCTAGACTTAACACAAACACCCGTTGGGACCTAGAGTTATTCATTTCATTTACTCTGCTTCAATCATACATTATTATTATTTATTTATTTTCATTTCAAAGGTGTCACGAGCATGTTTCTGGCTAATTTAACATAATATTATTATTCCAATCAATTGCAATTTTGGAGTAAATTAGGGGGTTTTTACAATCTTAAGTGTAGGCGCCAATTTTTTTTATGGATATTCAAAATTATTTTTACAAATTATAAAATACATATCGATATTTTTGCTAAAAACTTGAATTGGAATTCAAAAGAAACACAACACAACTGGAATATGAAAAATAAAACAAAATTACATAATTAAACATACAATACAACTAGTTTGACAAACGCCCACCTGAATACAAAAGGAAAACAATTTGATTGGCGTACAAATTATAAAAAGACATATTTCGGTATTTTTTGTTAAAACTTGAATTGGAATCCAAAACAAACACAACACAACTGGAAAATGAAATCAATATAAAGTTACATAATTAAACATACAACACAACTGGTTAGACGAACGTCCACCGAAAACAAAAGAAAAATAATTTGATTGACGCCTACACTTTTGTTTTTTTAGGGATATTCAAAACCACTTTTACAATTTTTTTATTTTCATATTCTAGTTGTGTTTCTTTGGATTTCATTTTATTTTTTTAGCAAAAATACAGAAATATGTATTTTATAATTTGTAAAAGTAATTTTTAATTATCCATAACAAAAAAAAAGAAAAACAAAAGCGTACTGCACAAATATGACACATGTTTTTTAAAAAAAAAACTTTGTGAGCGCATTTTCTATTAACGCCTGCTTTTGTAGGGGCCATTTGAAGTGGAGGAGGTGCCTACATTTAAGATTGTAAAAAGCCTCTAATTTACCCCAAAACCCAAATTTGATTGAAAATCGTAATATTAGGTTAAATTAGCCCATATTTGTTGCCCCAACCACAATTTTTTGTGGTTAGTAAAGTACAAATAGATTGTTGGTTTTTTTTTTTTTTTGAGGGGATAGATTGTTGGTTTTACCACAAACAGTACAAAGCCATAATTTTATGGAAAAACATGTAGTTATGGTCTAGCCAAAGTAGGATGTGTACTGTGGAAAGTAGTCTTCTACTTTTTCCCTTTTCCTGAATATTGTCCCTAGTAAAAGTGTAAATTAAATTCGCAGTAAAAACATTGTAGTCAACCCAAACAAATTTTATCCTTTTGCTTTTCCTTTTTTAAAAATGAATTTCTGGCTGACATAATTTTACAGATTCCACATTGAATTTCATCCGCCACGAATCTCACGCGCCGCTTTGCGGAATGGTGGCACCACCGGCACCGGCTGACACAGTGAAGATTCCTTTAATTTTTTTGAGTATAATTGGGGAACTTGGGGAGGGGACATACGAACCCGTATGGAATCGAACCCGGATTATTCACCCTTACAACACATATCTCAACCACTACAGTACAAGGTTGATCCCAAAATTCCTTTAATTCGCTCCTTTCTTTTCTTACTTTTCTCCTCGTAGGCACTTACTTATATAATCACTTTTCATGCCAGTGCTGCATTCGCATTTCAATTCATTAGTTGGTAATTTTTCCATGTTGTAAGATTCAAAATAGGGATAACAATGGGACGGGTCAGGGCGCGCGGTGAAGACCTAAAACCCGCCCTATGTCTAGAACGAGGCGAGGTAGGTCGACTCGTTCTATCCCATTTTAAATTAAATTAAATACAAAAACAAAAAAATAATATTTATTTATAATACTTATAAAATATTATTGACAAAAGTTGTTATTATCAATTTATAAATGTTAGATATAGTATAAGAATACAAAAACATTATATTATAATATATATTATTATATGTGCAAATATATATATTGAAATTTATTTTAAAACTAAAAATTCTATGCGGGGTAAGGTGAAAGTGATACCAGACCCGCCCCACCCCGCTGCGGGTTACGGAGTAGGCCAGGATGGATACCTGCGGGTCGGGTCAAAATTGTCATCCATATTCAAAAATAAAGAATCACCGACATCTAAAGCTAGTAAATTCGTTCTTAAATATAAATAGCACTCGTGATAATGCACAATTCTCAAATTTAATTGTTGATTGATAGCAAGTCATATGATTAAAAATCCGAAAAAAAGTTATTTAAGGGACCAATTTCAAAAAATGAGAAATGTGAGGACCAAATCACCAAATTGGTCCACTTAGAGGATTAAAAAAATAATTTTGTCTTTTCTTATATATTAGATATCAAGTTCTGACTAAATTCTCACTTGCTCACATTAGACTTGGCCAAGGGTCCACATTGATTGGAAAAATACTGGATCGGGGTCAATAAGTCAATAACCGAATTTAGTCGGTCTGTAACTATAAAGGTTAGTTAAGGGTCAGGATATTCATGCCCTTTGAACGCGTTTAGATTGGACCAACGAGTTTCAAAGCGGTTAAAATTAAGGTTAAGGGTCGAGAAAATTTGCAATTCATGAACCGCCATTTGCACTTGGAAGCCCGTGGTTCACCGTAGTTAAGTCTAGCTCACACCAAAACTAATTTGAGTTCAATTATGATTTAATTCTACAACTTTCAAGTTATTTTTGGGTTTTTCACTACTGTATTTTGCTCAGTCAGAAAGACAATAAAATAAAATTTTCAAATTTTTAAATCTTAATATTCTACACAAAAAATATTTTGGTTACAAACAATAAGAAACATAAAAAGTTTACAAAAATGTCATTATTATAAATGCTTTTGCCTAAGTTAACACGAATAGCATGATTGCAATTTCTACAATATTTTAGGAGTTATTTTAGTATAAATATAAACGATTAACATGTATCGTGTAAGTTATTCCTTCTCCAAATTAAAGAAAAAAAAACATGAATCAAGATACATAAATGAGATGTCTCGTTATATCATTCGTGATCTCTACTTTTTTACTAAAAAAGAAACTATGGATATCGAATTTGCTTAAGTGAGTTATTTTCAATCCTACCTTATTAAGTAGGTACGAAACAGTTTTTAACTTGTGATAAATTTCCCTATTTTCTCTACAAATATTTCATGAAGATGCCGCCAATTTCAGCTTCTATTTTTGACCCAATAAAGAACCACACTTTTTAATTTATTATTCCAAAAATTATTTTAAATTTTGTCACACACTAAAGCGTGTCTATGTGTGAAAAACCCTAAAAACTTTTTTTCCCTATGGCGGCAAACACCAAAACACATTCCTCAAATTCCCAAAAACACCCTCTCTCCAAAAACTAGAAATATCCCATGGCGCCTTTTTTTCCCCCAACAATTTGGCGGGGTCAAAAAATGTTTTGGAACCGAAGCCCTTTTTCGTCTTTTCGGTCTCCTGCGCGCCTTAGGGTTTTCATAAACTTATATATAAACCCCCCAACAAAAATATTTTCTCAATCGCCCCCCAATTGCACTTTATCTCTCTAGAATATCGGCCTGTCGGTTTTCATCTCATCGCAATCTTAGCCAAATTCCTCTTCACTCCCAACCTTTCACTAAACCCTTCTCCCCCCTTTCTCTCTCTGTATCTATGTGTGTATGTAGAGAGAAGTAGAAGAAATATTTTTGGGTTTTTTGGTTTAGTTCATTTTTCACTTAGCAGAAACTGGATCGTGGTTTAGGATTTTAGTTCATTTTTTAGTTGTTAGCTTGGTTTTAGCTACTTTTTGAGTTAAATCTATAGTTCTTTCATATTTTATTCTTTGATTTCCTTGGATCATCTTAGTTTTGAGGGTGTGATCTTAGTAGCTTTGGGTTGATCAGGTGTTTCTTGAGCTTAAGTCTTGTTTATTATTTAATTAATCCAAGAGTTCCAACTGGGATTGCTTCAGATCTTTGAATAACGGCTTGCAAATGATGGATCTGAGTGATAAAGTAAGTGATCATGATTCGTTATCATCATCTCTCTTTCCTTTTTTTTTTTCCAAATTTTTTTCTGGTACATGATCGAGATAAACCTAGAGTTGAGCTTGATTATACTGCGATGATCAAGTTTAGTTAATTAATATTTTCCAATTTTTTGCAGGGTTCAGAGTGTGAAGAAATGAGTAGCCAAACACCAACTCCTGATAGGATTTCATCCGACGGCTCAAATGTCAAGACGTGTGTTGATTGTGGCACCTCAAAAACCCCCCTATGGAGGGGTGGTCCAGCTGGACCCAAGGTATATTTATATACACACAATCTATTATAGCCTTTAATTTAATGGGATTTTTTTTGTTGGTTTTTTTAACACAATAAGTTGCATCTTTTGTGTGTGTGTGTGTGTGGATCTTATGGTACATCTTAATGACATTATTTGATGCCTCACGTGATACACGTGTGTCAACAAATGTTGTTTATAACTCGTAAATTTTTTGAATTAGATTACTCTTCTTGGGACATTAAAAGTGGGACTATAATTTGATTAAACACAAAACATTTGGTGTTTGGTAGATATCTTTGCATGTGCTTAGTGTGTGTATTGTGTATTTTTATAGGTTTGATTATTGATTGGATCTGATTACTCAGTAGTTTTTGTTTATTTGGCTGCAGTCACTATGCAATGCATGTGGGATTAGGAGTAGAAAAAAGAGAAGGGCACTTATGGGTGTTACAAAAGAAGAAAAGAAAACAAAGAAATCATCAAGTGGCAAAAACATAAGCCATCAAAGCAACAGCAGTAACAGTTGTACCAGCAGCAGTGGGGATAATACCAGCAAGCTTACGGATTCATTTAACAAGAAATTATGGGCTTTTGGTAGAGATGTAGCATTGCAGAGACCAAGATCAAACACTACCAGAAGGAGAAAGTTGGGAGAAGAAGAGCAAGCGGCGTTTCTTTTAATGGCTTTGTCATGTGGCTCTGTTTATGCATAGGGATTTTGTACTAGCTGCAGTAGTTGCTGTACTCTTTTTTTTTCCCCTACCTAATTTCAAGAAAAAAGGGAGAGAGCTCAAATGGGCTTTTTCAAATGTACCTTTTTGAGTGCATAAATGAAATTTGTTCCATCTTAATATGCTATTTTAGTGTTTGTTTCACTTAATGAAGAGGGGTAAATCAATCCAAAGCATATTTCTTGATGTGTTAAAAATCGGTTTTTATCGTGGCTATTGATATTGTGATAAGCTTTCTATTTTTCAAGATTCATGTGGTTGAATCTTTTACTCCACATTTAGTACATCATTGAGCAATCAAAGATTTGGAGTACAAACTCCAGCTCATGATTGGGTAAAAAGTACAAGATATTATTGCACAAGGTTTTTCCATGTTCTTTAATGGTTTCAAGAGTACAATGTGTTGGAAACAATTTCAGATTTTCATAAATTGTTTAATTGTCATGTATTAGGACCATATGCATCTCTTGTTTATCCAGTGGCAAGATGGGAGGAAAACTGTTTGGTCCAAATTTGTTCTTGGGAGGGAAATATTTTTGGTCCGCACACATTTGATCTCAATTCTTCCCTCCCAAATTGGTCATAAAAATTCATTCCTTTTCATTTTCATTTCCTGAAATATTAGATTAGCTCCCTATAGAATATATTTTCTATATTTCCAAATGACTTGGTGGTATTAGCACTCTGTTTTCTCTAAATACAACTCGTGTTTTAAATACACCCATCCACATAATTTTATTACTTACTTTTTTACTAGGCATACAAACAAATAAAAATGATGTTCTTTATTACCATTATGAAAAAACAAGCATTGTTGCTTGATGAGAGAAATCATATGACGAAACGACATGGATTGTTGTATGTAGAAATGTATAGTTGTATAAACATTGTTGTAGAAATATGGAATATATGGATTGTTGTAAAAATGTAGATTTTGATTGTTCTTTTGGGTTTTTGATGTTCTTACGGACACAGTCGAGCCATAAAAAATTGTTCTTATGGGCACGGTCTTATTTAAATCAGAGATAAATGACTCAATAATACCCATAAGATCTTACTTATGCCCATAAGAACATGGCATGATCGGTTAATGATAATTATGTAGTTAAAAAATGATGTACGCATTCTTAAAGTTTTCTGAAATGAAATTGATGCGAAGATAAGTTGCTTATCTAGCTAATTTTTGTGTGTGTACTAAACCTATTCGCATTATGAGAAAATGGTTGGGAGCACATTCTAACCATTGTAATAGAGTTGATAGAATTGTTTATAAAAATATTGTTATAATTTATAAATCAATTAAAACTAGTTTTCCTTTTACCACTGTATCATTTAGAACCACTATTTTCAATAAAGAGCAAGTCTCTCGCGGATCGTATAATGGATCACCAAAAAAAAAAAAAAAAAAAAAGAAAGAAAAAACCCCAGATCTAATTAGAAGTCGGCTTCTAAATATCCTACCCAAATCACCACTGTTGACGCGGCCTCTTAAATTCACCAAAAAAAAAAAAAGAAAAAAAGAAATCCAAAAAAACTCCCCACTTTCGTCACATTCTCTCCTCTCTCTCTAATATACGTGAGAATCGGGAAAATTTTCCCCATCAACCACGATTCCCGCCCCGTTTCATTTTCTTATTTTTGCAAAAAAATATATTTTTTAAAAATAATCATTTTTAAATATTTAAAATTTATCTCAACAACAACAAATCACTAATTAATAAAATAACTTAAAGATTTTTTCATTTTATTATAAATGATATATTTATAATATGGACTATATTTAAAAACTATCTTAAATATGGACTAACGGGCGGAGTATGATGCGGGACGGGGAAAAAAAGATATATCCAACCTCAATGGAACACTCCTCCCTTCTTTTGGGACAACAAGCACACTCCAATCCCCTTCTTTAGCTTTTTGGAAAATTCATACCAAAATAAGTTATTTATTTATTTATTTTTCTGAAGTGTAAATCACATATTAGTACTTGTGAGTTGTCGGGTTGTGAGCTGTTTTCACTTTGTGGGTGTGGGAAGGAGAAACAAAAAGATGATATCTCTGAATATATTCCGGAGCTTGCCCCCTGCCTCCCATGAAAACACATGATTAGAGAATTTGGACCCCGAAGAGGAGGATCCCTGTCTGAATTATTAAAAAGTATTACACTTCGCATTCAAATGTATTAGATGTATTTAAAAATGTATTAGACTTTACAACTCTGTAGAAAGTCTCTGTTTTATATTTAAAAGGCACAACTTTGAAGAAAAGTATTATACATTGCATTCTAATGTATTGAATTTATTAGAAAAATGTATTATACTTTACAACTTCTTAGTAATTCTCTGTCTTATTATTAAATGGCATAACTTTGTGGAAAAGTATTACACATTGTATTCCAATGTATTAGATGTATCAAATAAATGTATTAAACTTTACAACTTATACATTTCGGGAGAAAAATATAATTATATTCAGAAAAACTACTAAAATACTATCTAAGGAACCACTAATACTTTTTCGAGGAACTACTAATACTTTTTTGAGGGACTGCTAATATATTTCGAGAGTATATTTAGGAGAAATACTAAAATACTATCCAGGGAACTACTAATACATTTCAAAAGAACTACTAATACTTTTTAGAAGACGGTATCTTTTCGGAATACTTTATTGATCTGGGGTGGTGGTCCCCGAAAAACTACTAAAACACCACTGCCGCTAATATTACTTTAAAATGGATCTGATGGCGGTCAAACTGGTCTAACAAGTCAGACCCGTTAGACGGTTTGACAGGAGTTTTTGTGTTCAATAAATGAATAATTTTGAAAATTTCGCCTTTTACCACTTTAATAGGACTTCATAGGCTCAATTCACTCGTCCCTCTTCTTAAAGAAATTCAAATTTTAGGTTGTTGGCTTTTTAATAGTATGCCCGAACTACCACATTTATTTACAATTTAAGAGGCCAAGATTGGGCTACCAATGAAAGCTTCAAAATTAAAAGTTGGATTATATTTGTCTACACACTTTAAAAGGCCCATTTTTGTTATCAAAGTCCCAATTGCAGAAGAATTGTACATTAATGTTGCAAGGATGAGAAGATTTTGATTTGGAGAGCGGATCTGGGGGAAGAATTCTAACGTCTCCAAATAGGAAGGATTTGAAATATTTCAAAATAACTCTAAAAATAGTTTTTAAGAATTTGGAATCCATTATATAATAACTTCATCCAAACAACTTCATTGATGTATTTGTTATGGATTTGAAATCCATAGTTCAAATCCTTCCATCTGGAGCGTAAAGCTTAAACAAAATTCCTTAAAAAATAAATAAAGAATGAACCCCAATCTTTAGGACCCCACTACCTCACCCCTAGAATTTCGTGGAAGAGGTGAATCACGAGATATGCCTCAACGAGCCAGAGTCATGAGTTGCCTTAGACTGAGACACGACACAAAAAATCATCCTTCAAGCTATTATCAGGCATATTCGAATTCCTACTCTATGGATGCCAGCGAAGTGAATATCACATCTCTCAGGTCATATGCTCCGTTGAGTTATGCCCTAAAAAAACCAAATCCCTTAATACATTATAGGGTAACGCTATTCGCACCCCTTTTTCTCTAAATACACCCATTTGTTTAAATACACCCACCCACAATTAAATTTATTCAGCTTTTTTACTATACACACCCCTCTTATTCCTAAAATACCCTTTCAAACCCTAACGATAATAATCTTTTACATTCTATCTCTCTCAGCGAGTTTCTTCCCTGAAAGTTCTCTCTTTTTTTTGAAGGTGGTTTAAACCGGTTTCTTGATAAACAATTTTTTATTTTGAGATTACAAGTAAGAGTAGATTGTAGAGTGTAGACCAACCATTTTGAAGAGTATGAACACAACAAGTATAATGGAAGAGGAGAATGAACCACTCATGAATAAACAATATCTTCATGAATCTGCAAGGCCTGCAAAATTGAAAAACATAAAAAAATCCAATAATGGGGCTCCATGAAGCTTTTCTTTTATTAGTGATTACTAGAAATTGTATAACTAAATCGGTATATTAGCATATCATTAAAATGGGTTTTGTTTTTTTTGGGTTGGTTTGGTTGTTACGATTGAACAGTCATTTCATGGAGATAAAAGATCGCCAGATCAGTTAACAATGGCGAGATATGATGCGAAGAAGATGACATTCTTCAATTTTGTTTTAATTAAAATATGTTACTAAGGGCATTATAGTCTTTCAAAATTATGGTATTTTTGTAATTACATGGAAAGGGTGTATTTAGAGGAAAAGGGCGTGTGAATAGCGCCACCCTACATTATATTCGGAGGCCCAACAAAACAGTCCGTGCATCCAATTTGTGCTGATTTTCCTGGTTAAACTTAAGACCAAATGATTTAATCGAGTAACATCCGAAATTTCACGGCCCGTTTTGATTACGGGCCTAAATTAACATCGCATTTGCTTATTTACTGTAAAGATCCTTGATTATACTATTTGAGCTTCTAATCTTTGAGTAAACATACTAGGTAAATTGAAAATTGATTTTACATAGACTTTGGGCTTAATGTTTGTGATGATAGATTTGTTGGCAACAATATTGGGCGAAAATTAATTCTAATGAGAGTTTGGGCTTGTGAGAGTCCAGCTATGAGAGCCCAATAAACGGCATTAAGGCATCTTTTTTTCTCTTTTCTTTATTTAATTAATATTCCCGTCAAGAAATAAAAGAATAATATTTTTTGTTGCGCATATCCAAATTCGAAGATTAATTTGTTTAAACTGATACCATTGCAGCAAGAACAAGTCTGGAATTGTCTTAAAGAACCAATTCATGTCTCTTTATTTTGTTTTATTATATTTTTTTAATATTTATAATTTTCTTTCATAAGCAGAAACCCATAAAAACTGGGATTGTTAATTGCAAATACTTATCTTTTTGAAGAAGTGATTTATTATAGTAGAAGCAAAAATAATTAAGAATCAGAACTTGGTAATATTTGCAAATAGAATCTACAAGTTGAAAAAAAAATGAAAATTGAAGTGTTTGGAAAAAAAATTCAAAATTAATTTTTGAATAGAAAGACAAAATCATCCATATATATATATGAATATTTAGGAAGAAAAGTTAAAAGAGCAATCTATGATTATTATACAACTTTTAGGATAACAATGTCAAAAACAATTTTTTTCTTATTTCCAAGAATACGAAAATCACTTTCCAAAATCAGAAGCACCCTACTCATATGTTAGATTTTGATTAAGTAAAGTAAAAACATAAGCAAAAATTAAAATTCCATATTTGCAAACACTAAAAGTAATTTTTGCCCGTTAAAAGCTGAGAATCAATTTTTTTTAGAGCGTTTGCAATATCCTCCAATATTTTTTTTTTTTGATTGATATCCTCCAATATTAATAACTAATAGTAGTGTAAAACCATCAAAATTTGGTGGTACCATAAAGTGTGATTAATTTTTGCTATGAATTTGTCAATTCTGTAGGACCCCACTCCCATTTGGATTCATTGCATTCCAGCTAATGCCCACGTTCCCTCTTCTCCCTAATAATTTCACTCTTCACAATTATTACTCACTCACCCCCTTTTTACTATTCTTACAAACCAATTATATTTCATTTTATTTTACTAACACTATAACATTCAAAAAAGATAGATATGAAAATCAATATGCCACTTCACAAACTGTAAGGACTGATAAATGCCCACCCAAACCCAACCCTTTTCCTATAAAGACTTTAATTAGAACTCTATGCATCGCATCATATATTCATATGCATATATAATACAGTTGGGATTTTTTAATTCATTATAATGTTTTATTTTTATATCAAAACTAGATATACTTATTAAATGTAAAAAAAAGTATTTTGTTAAATATTTGTTTAACGTGTATATAAAATTAGATACTAAAACATATGTAATATACATATAGACATATAGTAGATTCTTCGTTTTGCAACGTATCTGCAATGACATGCTGTAAAGGCTGGGAATATTTTTTCACATGCAGAGATATAAGGATTATTTAAACTTAATACTGCAAAAAATATTTACTTCTGAATAAAAGATACTTAAAAAAATAGAAAAGCTGGAAAGATTATGTTTTTTCATAGCCAAAAGAAAGTTGCATGCCTAGAGGCAATAATTAGGTTCTTGATCCAAGAAACAACTTGTCATCTTTTCTGAAAAATCGGTAATAATGAATACTGCAATAAAAATGGTCTATTAACGAATTGAAAAACAAATGGCACTCCAGTACTAGTTTCTGCAAGTTGAGAAAATTATTATATATAGTAATTAAAATGAGGACATAATTATTAACTAAACAGTGCCTTTAGTTTGTTATCAACTAATAATATTTCAACCAATTAGTGGTTCATTGAGCATCAAATTAATCCTATTGGCATGATATGATCTTTATTAATTAATGTGCATTATTTAATTTTTTGGACAAATTAAACTAAGTCAAATATGTTTCATCAGAATCAGAATGTACGTTGTTATGATCTCACCAGAAAAATAAAAAAAAATTGAAGAAAGGTATATGTAAATAAAACAACAGGACACAGGTGACGGTTTATAGATTATGCAAAAATTGACTGATTTTCTTACAACCCTATAAAATAAAATTTGTGAAAATAACTGACCAGAAATAGAAAAAGTAGACCTAAATAGTAAATCTTCAATACTTGTCTTCCAGAAAAGCCCTCCATCATTCTTCTGCCGCTTCATGATCAGCAGGGGCATTTCTGGAAATCCACCAAATTGCCCTGACCATCTGCTTTGGAACATCAAGATTTGAAGACCCTTTTTTCCTCTCTTCTCAGCAAGCTTGAAGATCTGTGAATCTCACACTTTATTTTCACATATTTTTTTTCCCTTTTTCAACTAGAGAGGAAAAATCTAATTAAAAGCAAAAAGATTATTATATAGATTTATTTAATAAAAGATATTACTGAAAAGCAGAGTGATGGTCAACAAAGTGAGTGGAATTTTCTTGAATGGTGGTGGAGATGAAGATGAAGGTGGTGGAGGGTTATAATAGTAATATGGGAAATACGGCACAATTGGGTTCGGAGGCGGCGGCGCTGGCCCTGTAGGGTACATCGGCGGGGGTTTGTAGTTGGTGGCGCCGCCGGGAGGTGGCGGTGAGTAGTAATTGTAAGGCGTAGTTGGTGGTGGTGGTGAGTTGTAGTAGTTGCCTGAGCTAGAAGGAGGAGATGGTGGGGGAGGACAGATGGTGGTGGCGGTTGGCGGAGGAGGAGACGGCGGTGGCGGTGGCGGTGGCGATGGGGTGTTACATGGGTTGTCACAAGCGGAGCACATTGTGCATTCAATCTGATACTTTGATCCCACCCATGTTGTATCATTCTTGGCACCAACAAAATTACTTGATGCAAATAATACTATCACTAGTAACAACAATTTGAGTCTATGATGATAATTTCTCTCCATTTTTCTTACCAAAACAAAAATGTCACAAAAATTTATTAAATAAAATTTCTTGTTGGAAATTGAAGAGGAAATTTCAAGAAATGGGTGTGAAAAGATGGGAGTGTATTGAGAGAGAGTAGAGTAGAGAGTAGTACTTTGAGTCTCTTGACGTAGAAGCTATAGAGTATGTGGCTTTATGGTGATGCATTAAGAAAAGGTGTTTTTACTACTAATTAAAGTGGAATAAAATGAGTTAAAGATTATCTTTATTTGATTTTCACCTGTTTTTTTCACTTTTGGTTTGGCAGAGCATATATATATATTTTTTGAGCTGGAAAAAGGTTATCACCGACAGGCTTTACTCTGGATTTGCAATGGCAACGCATAGTGGAGGGTGTTTTTGTCAATTCATTATGCTTGAAAAAATATTCTTGACCTTGTAATTATTGTTTATGTTTTTTTTCTTCTTAAGTAATATCACGGGAGGAGATGGGTGATGAGATACTTAGACCTTTGGTCTTGGCTTGAGAGTCTTTAACAACTCGACCACTATCTAATTCACATAATTGTTGTTTCTGATAACTTTAGTGACAAGCATCATTTTAATCCAAGAGCTTTCAAATTGAATTATCAAGAATCAAATGCTAGATTGTGGAAACGTACATGAATCCATAACAACAATTGAATCTTGGAATTTGATCTCCTAAATCTACACGTATCAAACTCTATCAGAGAATCCTTTAGTTTTTTTTTTGTATGTTTCTATTGACGATGGAACATCATAATAGAATGCAAGACGATATGTGCTGAAGGACCATAACACTAATGTAACTATGTTATGTTGGATACTTATAGTTTAGCATGTCATTAAAATATAAATAACACATTATTTCCAAAAAAAAAGCACATTATGTCTTTACATATTAAAGGTCTAACACCCTATTAAATACATTAAAATTCAATTCTTTAAACCTTAATTAATCAATTACAAAATAAATTTAACCTTATTTGACCGTTCATGATGCATAATTATTTAATATATGCGTCCGATGTTGGATTAATGATCCAAGATGATTATATTACAATATTCTTGTTGTCCTTGAAACACGAGTAATTAAAATTTCAAATGTGTTTCCTTTTTTTCTATTAGTGATTACCAATAATTAACTTCACAATTTAATTGATCATATTTTATGTTTTTGGGCCATATATCTATTTCTTGATTGTTGTCCATGTGGTGTTGTTTTTCATTTTCATTTTCAGTTATGGCTTTCATGATAGTCAGCTTGACTGACGGAATGGCTTTTGTAAAACAGTTCACACGTGTACCAATGAAAGGGGTTTTACGGGGTACACTAGGGCTAATTCGTCAAAGTGTTTTTCTTTCTTTTCTCCAAAACATTTGACAATTTTGACAATTGGGTTTCAGTCATATTTTATTTAGATTAGATTAAATTTAACTGCAGTTCTACAGTTAAAAACATAAAAAGCCATGATATTCAGTATTTGTTTTTTTTCCCATATAAAAACAATGTTACTTTTTAGAAGCGCTTAAATTACCAAAATATCCAACGAGTCTATCTGAAATTCCAAATAGACTTGTGTCCACTCTGTTGGGGCCAATCAGTACGCTGGTGAAATTTGTGGCCGACATTGTATGTTGGCCTATTGAAACCAACGAGTAAATATATATGCTAGTACTTAATATCTAGAGTGAGGCCATAGCTCAATTGGTAAAATATTTGAGTGACGTATTATCTAAATCCCTTTGATAATATGGTGAAGAAAGATTTCTTATGTGGTGACTCAGTCTATTACAGTTCCGTCCTAATTTATTGAGACTGTTGACGTGCGTTTTGGTCAACAAGCAAAATATGTAATAAATTTAACACGTGGAAATATAAGCGTGTATAACGCGTGTTTATTTATGGCTAATCTTGTCTTTTTTGATACAATGCCGAGCCGGATTATCGGGGTCGGTCTTTTTTAGAACAATACTTTTTTTAGTGCTTTTCTCTATTTTTTTTTCTTCTCTTTTTTCCACTTAAGTGAGGCTTTTTATACCCCCCTAATAAGTGGGTTTTCAACAGTCATTCTTGCACTAATCAGTCACTAATCAGTAAAATAATTAAAAAAGGACACATGTCCCTTTCTAAACGTGCATGTCAATCAAGTTTTGCCACTTGGTGACTCATCTTAATCACCTTCTGACACGTGGCGGTTTCTGATACCAATAAAGCATTAAGCATGGGCAAGTATGGGCAAATGGTTATTTTTACGAATCAATCGTCGCGCATGCGTTCCCCCGAAATTTGGGCTTGGGGGGTCGGGGCTCAGCGATCATCTTTGTGGTTGGGCTCGGTAGTGGGCAAGCCTTAACTCATGATGTGTCACCGGCACCGCATCGGCGTCACTGTAGGCCCCCACTTGGATGTGTCTTTGGGTGATGGCGTGGATTAATTTTCTTCCAACTCGGCTCGGGTGTCATCAAAGGCCCCCAAGTTTAATTAGAGAAGAATTTCAAGTCGGAGTTAAACTTAAATGCTTAATGATAAACATTTAATGGGGAAAAGGAATTTTCAAAAGGTTTGTTCATTCTTGACATCATCGTGTAGTGATTAATGCGTGGCGGCGCATTAATTGTGGTGCCATAATGGCGGACACGTGGCCTATTGTGGTTGGACCAATCTTGCGCAGAATTGAAAAGACACATTAAGTGCAGCCGGCGGGCGTGGGGGCGTGGACGCTTTTCGACATTTTCGACGACTTTTGAGGTTGAAAAGCGCGTCTTTTCGAATAAGCGTTTCGTTTATCGAGGAACTTCATCTATAAATACCCTTTTTCCCTCAATTATTCACTTTCGCATCCATTATCCTTTGAGCTAGGACGACCGAGACCGAGCGAGAAATTTGGTCGGCTTCCAAAGTTCAGAGACTTGAACTTAGGTATTTTTTAAATATTCTCCTTTTACCTATAAAATGTCTTCTTTCGAGGATAGTAGAAGCCGTAGCTATAGCGTAGAGGTTGAAATCGAGGATCCCCCATCTGAACCTTATGTTTATTTCTCCCCAGCACAACCATCTCCGCCTTATAGTCCGAGCATCATTCAGATCTCTTCTCCAGATTCTTCTCCTCGAGGCGGAACACCTTTAGAGCGGACGCACACTATTTTTAATCCGGCGCTGATGGCCTGTTTTTCGAGAAGGCACGGTGTATCGCCCGGACCGCACGAGAGAATTCTAG
Organism: Rehmannia glutinosa; assembly: GCA_016081115.2. Taxonomy (NCBI): domain Eukaryota; kingdom Viridiplantae; phylum Streptophyta; class Magnoliopsida; order Lamiales; family Orobanchaceae; genus Rehmannia; species Rehmannia glutinosa. Next base: position 118,109,205 of record CM071926.1, read on the forward strand.
CGAAGGATCCCAGTCTTTGATCTTGGCCGATCTTCGCAAAGACGGGGAAGAAGAGGATATGAATCCATCGGAGCCGGATCGTGATAACGCGGAGCGGGTGGATGAACCCTCCGGAGATTCGAGGCCGGAGAGGCCTCAAGTGCCCATGGGCCATCGTAATGGCGACGGCCGGCGGGGAGGAGGCCCTCGCCTTCGTGTAGAGCCTCGTGGACGCCGTGTGATATAAACGACATCCCTAAAGCATCCGATGGTCAGGGAGATGGGGAGCTCGGTAAATGAGGTACCGTATTCCGAGTGGCATCAATTTTTGGGTACCGGATGGCACGGAGGTTCCTCAGTACCCACCAACGGGGTGCGTGGCCATACATGCCGCCAGCCTCCTATATGGGCTGCGATTTCCATTACCGGTTTCCTCACGCGGTGGTTTTGCAAGTGGGGTATGCATCTGACCCAAGTGCACCCTATTTCTTGGGGTAGGATTATAGGCCTCTTGGTGATGTTCCACTTAGAAAAATACCCTCGCCCCAAGTTCAAAGAGATGAACGAGCTCTTTGTCTAGCGAGCGACTCCTTCAGCCCGGGGTCGGCCGTCAGGGTGGTATTACGTCTGACTCATTGACCAGGGTATCCGGACGGCTAGTGGAAGGTCTCCTTCATCTTTGAAGGAATGGAAAGACAAGTGGCTCGGGTGAGCGGCGAGTGGCAAGCTCGCGTGGAGGATGGAGCAATGGAAACTGTCCTTCATCCTCCTTCAAATTTCGTTTTTGGTTACAGTAAGTCTATCTTTTCTCCCTTCTCTGCTTTTGTTGTTATTGTTTCCTTTTATGTGGCTGACTTTGCTTCTTTTTTCATCTTTTTACCTTTATAGAGAACCGAGCATCAAAAGGGCCTCTGTCGGCCACCTCTATCCGCAGGTTGGAAAATATCCAGGCCAGAGGCATCAGGGATAGGCGGATTGAGAGACTGGCCACTGAGGTCAACTTGGCCGCAACCGGTTTGAGGCCTGCTCTGCCCGCCGACCTCGAGGCCGAGGGGGCGGCTCGGGACGAGGCGGCAGAGCGGGAGGAAGAGGCTAGAAGAGAGCCTCAACAGATCCCTCCAGGGATCAAGAAACGCCCCACATTCGGGAGCGGCGGCGTGAACAGAGAGGAAGCAGGGCCACCTCTGCAGTGGGTAGTCCAGGTAAAGGCGGATCGTCTCGTACTCTTTGGCAAATGCGGACTCCGGAACCACAGAGTGCGGCTGCCGTTCGAGGTAAATGCACTTAGCATTAATTTACATTTTCTCTTTCTTTCGAAATGTTCTTCGTTTTCTTTTGATTTTTTAACGGTGGTCGCTTTTTGTAGGGCGTGGCTTGGACTTGCGTGCACGCCTTCGCAGCGTGAGGAACACGGCCGCACGTCGAACTCGGGCGACTGCAGACCAGCCCGCCGATGCGGAGGTGGCTCGGAGAGCAGATATCTGGGCCGGCAAACGTCCTGCTGATGGGGTGCCGGAGGCGGTAGAGCCCCCCCTCCAAAGGAGAAGAGAAGGGATTGTGATCGAAGAGCCCGAGCGGCAGAAGGGGCCGGGTCGGGTCAGCGCCGTGCATCTGGACAAGCTCGGGCGGGGAGGTCCGCGGACTTTCTCGGACGACCTCGGCGGGAGGGTCACTTCATCCCTCCTCCGAGTCGAGTGAGAGAGACGAGTCATCGAGAGAATGATTGGGATACGCCCTCAATGGTTTGTGGAGTTTGTCCGATGCGCTACACCGATGGAGGAACAGTCGCGAGCTTTGCCGGAGGCGGGTCGGGCCGCAATGAGTGTCCCAGCTCGTGCCTGGACAAAGAGTATTGAGCAAGTGCCGAGATCGGGCCGGGAAGAGTAGATTCAGTACTCCATGGGGATGTCTGGGCGGATCATTGGGCTCCTGTGGCACGCGATTGGGGGAACTCGCGAGCTGGAGAGGAAATATGCCGATCTGGAAAGGCGGCATGGCGACCTGCAAGAGGCCTACGCTACTCTTCAAGGGGTACAAGAGTCGCTGAAAACTCAGGCAGATGAAGCTACGACTTGGGCCAACTTTGAGAAAGAAACTGCTGCAAAGGCCGAGGTAGAGCGAGATCAGGCCCGCAGGGCTGAGGAGGATTTTCGGGCTAAGGTTGCCGAGCTGGAACGTGCTGCCGTTGCCCGTGCTGAGGAAATGGAAAGGCGTCTAGCCGATGTGCGCAGAGAGGCTGAAGAGGCTACCCATCGGCAAGTTGGGGAAGCTCGTGTCTGGTGCCGCCGAAGGCTTATAAGGACTCGAGGAGTATGCATTTATGTTAACCTGCGGCCATGCGACCAGCCTCAAAGAAATCCTCGATTCGGTTAAGGCCGGGCGGATTGTTGCTCAACTTAGGAAGATCTGGCCCTCCTGGAGGCTGATCTCGATGCTCTTCGCCCGAACTTTGCCGAGGCCCCCAATGTTCAGGGCTCACCTCCTCCGGACGCAGAAGAAGTTGCCTCCAGTGGTGCCGTTGAAACTCCGCCCCCGTCTTAGTCTTGGTGCTGTTTGCCCCTTTTCATTTATAAGCTTTCATATGTATTCGTAGGTAGATTACTTGGCTTCGTGCCTTGGGATGTAATGGGCTCCGGCCCCCCCTGTGTAAATACTTTTAAGTAGAAATGAACTTTTCTTTTTATCACCTGTGTATGGGTTTTAAGCTTTTTGTATACGCTAGGCTCTTCTCCTTTTTGTAGGATTGCTGCCTGTCCTCTTTTTCCTTTTATACTCCCAAGTACGGGGCTCGGTTCCCAGTGCTCCTGAATAAGAGACTTTACCCGCTTTAATTGACTCTCGTGCTCGGTATGTGAACCTGGTCTTTATTTTGTGCTTGGTGTATAGACCAAGTCTTCATTTCTTGTTCGGTATGTACACCGAGTCTTTGTTTCTTGCTCGGTGTGTACACCGAGTCTTTGTTTTGTGCTTGGTGTGTACACCGAGTCTTTGTTTTGTGCTTGGTGCGTAACCAAGTCTTTGTTTTATGCTCGGTACGTAACCAAGTCTTGTTTATGCTCGGTGCGTAACCAAGTCTTATGGGCGAGTCGCCCTTTATCAGCGTACGAGGGACATACCCAAGATGTTTTTTCGACGCTCAGCTTCTTTAGCTGAGGCGATTTTTGCTGTGCTCGGTGCGTAGCCGAGGCGAGTAAAAATTTTGTCCTCCTTTAGAGAGCTCACAGAATATCAGATGAAAGGATAATTCCCTAGAATCTTATCTGGATCGTAAACCGAGATATTTATTGATAGTACCTTTTCAGGTATGCTACATTCCATGGATGTGTAAATTTTTCTCCACTCAAATATTCCAACTCATATGCCCCACCAGATAAGATGTTGCTGACCCGGAATGGGCCCTCCCAGGTCAAGCTTGATGGGCTGGGCTCGGCTCAAGACCCGTTATCCTTTTCAATACAAGGTCACCGACCCGGAATCTCCTTTCTTTTACCTTTGAATTGTAGTACCTCTCACTCCTTTGTTTGTACACAACGTTTTTCATCTCGGCACTACATTTTTTTTCTTCGAGCAGATCCAGCTCGGCTCGGAGCGCAGCCTCATTGCCGTCTTCAGAAAAATTTGCAATTCTGAAGGTAGGGGCTCCAATCTCAACAGGAATCATTGCCTCGGTTCCATAAGCCAAAGAAAAAGGTGTCTCTCCCGTGGCGCTCGATGCGTCGTTCGACGACCACGATGCCGGGCAATTCCTCGGCCAATTACCTTTAGACTCCTCCAATCTCGCCTTCAAGGTATACTTGAGTATTTTTTACGGCCTCAACTTGTCCATTTGATGGGATGGTATGGAGTCGAGAAATGGTTTTTGATATGGAAGCCTTCACAAAAATTTCGAAACCTCCGGTTATCGAATTATTTCCCATTATCTGTAACAATCGAATGCGGTATCCCGAATCTGCAGATAATGGACTTCCATACAAAACTCACAATCTTTTCCTCATCTATTTTCGCCATCCGCTTCGGCCCATTTTGTGAAATAATCCACCGCCACAATGGCATATTTGACGCCCCCTTTGCCAGTGGGGAGTGGTCCAATAAGGTCCATCCCCCATTTGGCAAATAGCCAAGGGCTAAATACGGAGGTAAGTTGCTCAGGATGATATCTGACCCGTGGTGCGAATCTTTGGCACCTCTCGCATCCTTTGACGAGATCGGTTGCATAATTTTTTAGGGATGGCCAGTAGTATCCTTGCCGTATTAATTTATAAGCTAATGTCTGGCCCCCGGCGTGGTTTCCGCATATTCCCTCATAAACCTCTCGAAGTGCGTAATCCGCATCTATTTCGGATAGGCACCGAAGGAGTGGGATGGAGTATACTCGTTTGTATAGGATGCTGTCTACTATTGTGAAACGAGCCGCTTGGGTTCGTAGTGTTCTGGCCTCGGCTTTGTTTTCAGGTTGAACTCCTTTTTCTAAATATTGAATAATCGGGGTCATCCAGGTCTGCTCGGTGGCTTCGGTGGCATGTATCTTCTTTGCGCCAAGTGACGGGCGGAGTTGTGTGATGATGACATCCGCAATGGCATCCGTCCCTAGGCTTGAACAGAGCCGAGCTAAGGCATCCGCTTGCATGTTCTCGGCTCGGGGCACATGTAAAACTTTTATCTTAAAGTGTAACAATTTCTTCTTCACTAAGTCCAAATACTGTGCAATTTTTTGTTCTTTTGCTTCGTACTCACCGTTGATCTGATGTACAACCAGCTGAGAATCGCTATGTACCAACAGTCGTTTTAGGCCTATAGAAGCTGCCATATCTAGACCTGCTAGAAGTGCCTCGTATTCAACTTCGTTGTTCGTTGCGGGGAACTGAAATCGCACGATCGAGCAGTAGCATCTCTGATTTGGATCGATTATCACGATTCCACCCCCTGCTCGGCCGGCGGTAGAGGAGCCATCCACAAACAACTTCCATTCTTGGTCTTCTATAACTTCTAATTGTATGGAAGGTGTGAACTCGGCCACAAAGTCGGCTAAAGCTTGTCCCTTTATTGCCGTGCACGGTTCATATAGAATGTCAAATTGACTAAGTTCAACGGCCCACTTGATCATCCGACCAGAAGTATCGGGTCGGTGCAATACCTGCTTCAGTGGGTAGTTCGTCAAGACTATAATCTTGTGCTCTAGAAAATATGGACGGAGCTTTCGTGCCGCAGTGATTAATGAATAAGCCAACTTTTCCATCGGCGGATAGCGGAATTCGGCGTCATGTAGCGCCTGACTGGTGTAATAGACTGGATGTTGAATAGAACCATCTAGCCTGATTAACACTGAGCTGATGGCGTATTCGGATACCGCCAGGTACAAAAACAAGTTCTCCCATTGGGTAGGCTTTTGCAATATAGGAATTGAAGAAAGGTGCTGTTTGAGGGATTCAAAGGCAGCCTGCGCTTGCTCGGTCCACTCAAAATTTTTGCTCTTTTTTATAATTTTGAAGAAAGGTTTACACTTGTCTGTGGACCGTGACACAAATCGGTTAAGGGCGGCCAATCGGCCTGTTAGGCTTTGTACCCTTTTTACAGAGTTCGGGGGTTCAAGATCGATGATGGCTTTTATTTTGTCTGGGTTAGCTTCGATCCCTCTTTGACTGACCATATACCCCAAGAATTTACCCAAGCCGACCCCAAACGTACATTTTCTCGGGTTTAACATCATCTTGTACTCTCTCAAAACAGCAAACATTTTATTAAGATCGTTTAGATGGTCGGATATATACAGTGATTTCACCAACATGTCATCTACATAGACTTCCATAGTACGACCTATCATTTTCTCAAACATCTTATTTACTAACCTCTGGCAGTCGCACTGCTTCTTCGAAGAAGGGCATCATCTTATAGTGATAAATTCCACGGCAGAGAAGAACGATCTATTTTCTTCATCATCCAGGTGCATTCGTATTTGGTTGTAACCACGAGTATGCATCCATGAAGCTCATCAATTCGTGTCCGCCGTGGCATCTACCATATAATCAATGTTCGGTAATGGATAACTGTCTTTGGGGCAAGCCTTATTTAGGTCGGTGAAATCCACGCACAAGCGCCATTGGCCGTTTCTTTTCTTGACCAGAACAGGATTGGCAACCCATCGGGGATAGAGGGCTTCCCGAATAAATTAATTATCTAGCAACTTATTAACCTCGGCCTCGAGTGCAACTTGCCTGTCGGGACCGAGCTTGCGCCTTTTCTGGATAACTGGGCGGAACGTTAGATCAATATTAAGGCGGTGGCATGCATGCTTGGGGTCAATTCCGGGCATATCTGCATGAGTCCACGCAAAGACGTCGAGATTATTACCCAAAAACTCAATCAATTCTGTTCGAAACGGCTCTGGGAGGTCATGGCCAATTCGCAATTGGCGCCCCTCGCTTGGCCTTCTGACGTCGATCGTATCGACCTGTTCCACTGGTTCCGCCCGTTTCCTTTTGTTGCTCTGCCCATCCTTTTTCTGTAAGGGGAATTCATCTTCCGTAGCCGGCTCGTTCTTGGCCGTCGGCTCGTCTTTCATTGCCGGTACATCTCCTAGCTCTATTCTCCTGTCTTGGTCTTCTATCATCGGTTCTTTTCCAGGCCGCCGACCTGGATTATCCTCCCGAACAATCATCACTTCCCGCTCGGGCTCCTCTTTTGTTTGGGGATCGCCTTGCGCTGTCTCACTGGTTTCCCCTCGTTCCATCACGTTAATCTCCACTGGTCGGAGTTTGAGAGAGCATTCTCGTGACTCCCTCTGATTCCCCTTATGCGTGGCCTCGCCGTCAGGTGTTGGGAACTTTATGCAAAAATGATATATTGAAACAGCCGCTTTTATGTGATAAAGCAACGGCCTTCCAATAATCGCATTGTACTCCGAGTCGGCGTTAATTATTTTAAATGTCGTCATAACGGTCCGCTTATGTGACCCTTGTCCCATTTGGATGGGCAAGTCAACTTCCCCGAGGGGTATTATTCTTCCTCCTCCAAACCCTAAAATGCTATCGTTGCATGGACAAATATAGCTATCGTCCACGTTCAATCTTCGAAAAGCTCGGACATAGATAACCGATGAATAACTTCCAGAGTCGATCAAAATTCTATGGACCGGAATACCTAAAATCGGTGCAGTAATGACCAGGGGGTCAGAATGAGGATGGACCACCTGGTCAGCATCCACGTCCGAGAATTCAAAATGGCCTGTAGGTTGGCCCTCTTTAATTTCCGCCACCCGGACTTGCCTCTCGGCATGGGCAGCCTGTCTGACATCAGCCTTTCTCTTCCTGTTGGAACGAATATCTTCGGTTGTGTTGGTGTTGATTCGATTCACGCTCGACATCATGAGGATCTCCCTACCCTGGCCTCCAGCCGGTGGCGGCGGTAGGAGAGCTGGTTTTGTTACTCGCTCCGGTTGACACTGAGCAATGCGGCAGGCGGTAATTCATGGACGTATCTTTTGAGACCGCCCAGCCGAACAATACGCATAATTTCCTTGATTAAATCTCGACACTCATCAGTATCATGACCTATCGATTTATGATAGGCACAGTATCGACGTGAATCTAATTTGGCCGGCTCAACCTTCAAAGGCCGAGCCGGAGGTAACAAATTCAGACCCTGTACTTCATTCCATATGGCTGATGGAGTGTGGGTCAAAGTACTCCTCAGTGCGGCCACTTCGGCTCGCGCTTCCTGGCGAGCCCTAAATCCAGTGGTCGGGTTTTCAGAGAATGGTCTGAATCCCGACCCCGGCCCAATTGCTGATTCCTTCCTTCCGTCCTTTTTCGCGCTCCCTGGCCGGTGCTCGGGGCGGTGACTTGCCATGGCTTCTTCCGCGCAAATATGGCGTTCCACGCGGATCAAGAATTCTTGGTACGAGGTCGCCCCCGACTCATGGATAGAGTAATTAAACCAAGTCTCGGGGGCGAGGCCAGCCATGGCTGCAATTAGAATGGCATCATCTGATACCGGCTCCATCTCTCGAACTTGCTTATTGAATCGAGAGATATAGCTTTTCAGGGGCTCGTCCTTCCCTTGTTTGATGTTCACAAGGGAGTCCTTTGGTGCGGCTCGGACCTTGGAAGTCAGGAAGTGCGTCGTAAAGGCGGAGACTAGATCCCCCCAGGCCCGAATAGACCCCTGTGGTAGGGTCCTAAACCAACGGTGGGCTCGGTCGCCCAATGTCAATGGGAAAGCCCTGTAGAGTATGGCATCACTAGGGCTGTACAGTTCCATCCATGCTAAGTACTTATGGACGTGAGTGGTCGGGTCGGTCTCCCCATTGTATAGACCGACCTGGGGGATTTTCAACTTTGGCGGTAACGGGGTCGCCAGGATACCAGGGGAAAATGGTGACATAACAGCTGGTTGATTCATTGCTTGGGGCGGCCTTCGGGACGGTTCGCCTTCTGGACCGCCCTCCAATTCATTCAAACGGCGGCGCGCGCTGAATCTCTACATCCGTTCTGCCATAGGCTAGGGCCTTGAGTCTGGTTGACCCTAAGCGGCTCCCGCTCATCCGGAAACCGGAGTCGGGAAATTATCGATCTAGTGTAAGTCCAAGCGGCTACGATAATCTAGAGGGGGGGTGAATAGATTATCTCCATCTTTTCGATTTTGCCCTCTTTTTCGATACAAATGCGCTAAGATAATAACAAATGTGCGAAATGTAAATAGCACACGCGTCGATTTATAGAGCTTCACCCCCACCTAGGGACTACGTGCTCTACCACCCCAAAGTATATCAGGGATGAGTTTGAAAAGAGAAAAAGATTTTATTAATAATTACCAAAATTATTACAACAAAATCTTACACCAACACCTTGAAGAGCACCACACTCTTCTTCAACACCACCTTTGAGATTACCACAATCTCTTCTTGAAGATTACCACAATCTTCAAACGGCACCTTGTGAAGATTACCACACTCTTCAACACCTCAACAAGAAGATTACCAAAATCTTCTTACACCTAACACCTAGTTCACCCAAGTGTGTTCTTACCACAAGAACACTCACAAGGATATCTTGTGTTTGAATGACGACCACAAATTCAAGATTACAACTCGATAATTGATAATACAATAGAGTGCAAGTGTAATCAAGAATGTGAAAGTGAATAGCTAGGCAAATTACAACAAGAAATAAGACAATGTAAGAACAACTGTATTCTTGAGTGTATCTTGTAGTGTTGTAGATTTCTCTCTTGTTGTTGTGCTTCAAATCTTCCTATATTTATAGGAGATGTCTTGTACATGATAGGCTCCTCTTGGGGACATGAAATCTGTAAAAAATTGCAAGACAATTGAAGAAAAGAGCTGTTAGAAATCAATCCCTTAAATCAAGGAAAAGCAATACGCAAACTCAACGGATAGTTTTTGTCAAAGGGGTTCGACCCGGTCGCGCAGAGATAAGATTGAAATTGAATTCTGCGAATTTTTACACGGGGGACCGGTCGACGGGGTCCGACCGGTCGCCCTATGTTGGGATCGGGCTAGTCGAGAGACAAAAATAAGAAAGCAGTTGATCTGTTTCTTCGAGGCGCGCCAGGCACCGGTCGCCCTCACGGTCGACCCGGGTCGTCGACGGCCGCCTCTCAATTTTGTCTCTCCCTTTTTCGTTCCAAAACTCAACACAGTACGGGTTGCCCTATGGGCGACGGTCGACTGAAACATAAGTGTTGTCAATTTTATATCGAAAATAAACTCCAAGAAATACTCCAAAAAATAGTAAAAACATTTTAGACCGATCGGAGTATTAGGACAACATTCAGGGACATAGTTTTGATGTAAAAACATTTTGACATAAAATCATTAAAAGTGTTGTCCATATTAGTAAAAACAAACTTGAAGAAATACTCCGGAAAATATTAAAACCATTTTAAATCATTTAGGAGTATTTGGACAACAACTTAAAAACATTGTTTTGGTATAAAACAAAATCATCAAAATCATGATAAAACCATTTATCAAACAATCTCCCCCCTTTTGATGATTACAAACCAAAACAATTTGACAAGGCCGATTTTGAAAACAAAACAATTTTGAGAGGCAATTTTGAAAACAAAACAAGTTTTCCGGTCAAAAATAAATATCCGTTGAGGGCGACAACATTCCACGCAATATAAACACAAGGATGGGAGTAGAGATATTCAAACGCATATAGCAAATGCTCCCCCTATCAACATGTACAACAAGAGTTATATAGAAGCAACTTAAACATAAGCTAAAATATTAGCTTTTCGATATTGAGCTTAAATATCAATAACTTAAAAGCTCCCCCTGTCAAAGAGACATCACTAGAACCGTATATAAGTCCATACTACAACCAATGGACCATGATTCATACAAAACCATAATGCACCAAGTGGACTAAATGTGATCCACAACTTATGGCTTTATGAAGCCATAGCTTATAGCTTCTTTTCGTTAAGCTTATCTTAGCTTCTTTGACCTAAAGAGCTTATAACCTGTTTCTCCCCCTTTGGAATCATCAAAAAGAATGTTAGCACGATAAGTACATCATATATTCATATCAAAGTGCGCAACTAAGCCGATGTATCGAGCTATTTGAGCATTGAAGCTTATAAACCGAATAGGAGGGAAAAGTCGAATCATACGACTTGTATAGGTTTATGAAAACTCATTTCATTTGCAAAAACATGATCTCTATAAATATATGAGACTTTTGAAATCGAGAGAATCATGTAGATGATGAATTTTTCATTGAGACATTTATCGAACACTTGGCGGGCGTCAAGTTTTAGAGAAGATGTATATAGCCCTTGTAAATGAAATCAAGCCAAGTTTTTCATCACCAAATGCAGTTTAATAAATATCATTCATCAACAATCAATAAGCTCATCACAAAAATATATGCATTACATCAAGAAAAATACATATAAGCCACAAACTCAAGGGTTCAACCCAATTGAGCTAAAGAGAGTGAAATTCTTACCATTCGATCGGTAAAGATGAGAAATGATGAGGATAATCGAGCTAGATAATCCCCAAAATATATAGTTCATGCATCAAAATACATTTGAAGTGAAATGTGTGTGCAAATTGCAAAGGGGACGAAAAATGAACCAAAAGAGCCAAAATGGCTAAGTCTGGGAAACAGAAGCAATTTAATCAAAAATATGCTAAGGGCGACCGGTCCAGGGCTAGGGCGACCGGTCGAGCAGGTGGGCGACCGGTCGGCCCCTGCCCTGGCAGCCCACTGTTCGTTTGATTTTGCAAAATCCGGATTTTGATCTAGAAATCCGATTTTTCGCTCCTAAGTTTTAAAACATGCAAAATGCAAAAGTAGACCTCATTCAATATACATTATGTCATAATCAAGATCGAAATGAGGTAAAAATACTCGGCGGTTAACGATCAAAATGTCCGCGAGTTATCCTTGAGACGAAATTAAACATATCTCAAGTTTTTGTTAAAAATTACAATCCCTTAAAAAATATATCGAATCTCAATATGTTTAGTTCGATTATGACGAACCAAATTTTGAATACGAATAACCGTATAATAGATACCGAACTTGTTATCCCAAAAAATAAGAACGTTTTAAAGCTTTGGATACAACAAGTCATAAGAAGAAGTGCCTTTCAAATATTTGAAAATTTCTTTTAATGGCACTTTAATGAGATTCGTTGGGATAGTTTTTGAAGTCGAGCATATAGACATAAGGCATATGGAATGTCGAGTCTATAGGAATAATACAAGAAAACATACCTCGAATTTGTTTGTCAACCGGCATGCCTTTCTCAACCTTTGTCAATCTCTTCATTGGTAGCCATAGAGGTGGAGATGATTCTTCCTTCTTCAATGCCTAACTCCTTCAAGAGTTCTTTTGAAATGTAACCATCTACTTGGCATTGAATGATTTGAAGTCCAAGCAAGAAATTGAGCTCCCTCATCATGCTCATTTCTAGTACACCTTGCATCACTTTGGAAAGATATCTTGCACAAATATTCATTAGTAGTACCAAAAAGATTTTCATAAATATGCACAAGTAAACAATCTTGCCCTTTTTCAAAAACAAAGAGAGTAGTATCAACTTTATCTCTTGTAAAATCATTTAGCAAAAATAGCTAAGTCTATCATACCATACACGGGGTACTCGTTTTAAACCATACAAGGCCTTAAAAACAATCATTTGGCCTAGAAAAATTTTAAACCCCGGAGGTTGTTTTATATAGACTTCATCTAGAATAAAACCATTTAGAAATTTGGATTTAACATCCATTTGGTAAAGCTTGAAATTTTCTTAAAACAAGAATGGGCAAGTAAAATGCAAATAGCTACAAAATGTGCTATGAGTGCAAATGTTACACCAAAATCAATTACCTTCTTCTTGAAAATACCTTCGAGCTACTAACCTCGCCTTAGTTCGACCAATGTTGTCTTGGTCATCGAGTTTGTTCCGGAATACCCTTTTTGTCTTCTTCATCATAGGGCATTCAATTGATCTAAGGTGTTCATAAAGGAACATTTATCCAAATATTTTGTCCTTTCTCATTATCAATAAATCTACACAACTTAACAAACTCATTAACGGTATCGCTTATATAAGCAAAAAAAATAGCCCAAGTATAATAACATGCCTTGATTGTGAATGTCAATCACAAAATGTCTTGCATAGAAAAGACGAATAAACTAGACAATATAAACCATGAAGCAATAACCACATACTATGCATACAAGAGAAATCATCAAGAGTCTAATAAGACATGCAACTTCAAATGAGCTTAAAAAAAAGCCACATAAGGTCTCTTTTGAAATATGAAAATCCGATAGCATATAGTTGAGACCTCATTTAAAAGAAGTATTTGAACAAAAGTTGACAAAGTAAATATGTGCAATCAAATATCAAATAGTGCCTTTTAAAAAAAATCTAAAAATCCTCTTAATGGCACTTGTATGGAATACTATGAAAAGCAATCACATAGGCATATGGCAATACATATATCGAGTCTATAAGAGTAAGAATAACACAAGTAAACGTACCTCGATAATTTATGCCTTTCTTGACAAATAATGACGTAAATGGCCATTTGTGAAAATATGTAAAACCTACACAATTCTTAAAACAAATCTAGCACAAACCATAATGATAAAAGTGTAGGCTAAGAGATATCACAAGTAAGCTCATGCCATAAAAATCCATAGGAGATGATAACACACTTTAGTCTACAAAAATGCACAAGAGTTTTAAAAACATCATATAAGGTCTTCTTTTTCAAAAATATTTTAAAAGCACAAATATATATTGAAGACCTTAATTAAAAAAAATACTAGAAAACTCATTTTGCAATTAAGACACAAATAAAAGCATGCATAATAACAAAATAAAATGCATATTTAACTAGGGAGATACGGGTTACCAATTACGCCATTTCAATGGGTTGTGCCGTTCCCATTGTTGATGATATCTTCCCTTTGAGAGGTCACTTTGTTGATGATGACTTCTTTGATTACTCCATTTCCAAGGTTTGTTGCCTTCCCATTGTTGAAAGTCTCTTCTTCTTTGAAAATCATCTTGTTGATGATGTCCTTGCCATTTCCAAGGATTGTGTTCTTCCCATTTTTGATTATATCCTTTTCTTAGAAATTGGCTTTGTCGAAAATAGTTTCTCCTTCTTTGATCAAATGAAACGCTCATTTGATGTCTTCTTGGCGGTATAAATTTTCTTCGATCATTATTTTGCCGGGTACCTAATATGATATTATTTTGTGGTACCCTCATGTGTTTGGGTCCTTTAGGATTAGTCTTGAGACTTTTAGGTCTCCAACAATAATTAGAGCTATTTCTAGCCCGACAAGTATTTACCGTATGACCCTTTTTACCGCAATAAAAGCATGTAATAATTATAGGAGCATAATGACCAACATGCTTAGAGACTTGATTCTTTTTCATGTGATTGACACCCTTAGGCTTATCATCAAGTTCTAGTTTCGAATTATCACAACAATCAATAATATTGGTCATTCTATCGGTACTCAAGTTGGATTTAGATAAATCAATTTTCAAGCAATTTATATCCTCAACGAGTGTACTATTTTCTTTCTCAAGGTTTCTCACCTTATCAAGTGTGGTGGTGTGAGCACATGATAGTGATTCATAGGAAGTAAATAAACTATCCTTATCATTCTTCAAAACAATGAATTCCTTTTCAAATTTTTGTATTTAACAAGTAAGCCTTGGAATTTATTTTGTAGTTCATCAAAATCATTTTGTAAATCACTATAATCATTTTGAGTGACAATATCATAGGAAGTAGAGGGTTTAAGACATACCTCGTTTTCTTCTTCGATGCCCATAAAACAATATTCAACTTTTTCATAATTGGAAGTTGTAAGAGACTTGTTCCTTAGATTTGAACTTGTATCCCTTTGAGAAGTAGATGCTTTTGTTTGACTCCTTTCATTTGCAAATACTCCATAGATGGCTTCTAATTTTTGCCATACTTCATGTGCCGATCGAATTCGTACAAAATGTTCATATTCCAAATTAGTAAATGAACAATACAAAATATTAAGAGCTTTACCATTTAAGGAGATGATTTTCTTTTCTTCATCATTGAGCTCTTTGAGGCCTTTGTGTGGTGTGTTCATCATTGGAATGGATTCTTCATTTACGACCGTGTTCCAAATATCGAACCCGCAACTTTGTAAATAGCATTCCATTCTTTCTTTCCAAAATGTAAAATTTTTGGAATCAAATAGTGGTGGCTTGGTGGTGGAGGTGCCGGATAGATGAGCTTCGTTCGTAGCCGACGATCGTTCCTCTTCACTCGCGATGTGAAACGAGCTTGCCAAAGAGTTTGGCTCTGATACCACTTGTAAGTCCAAGCGGCTACGATAATCTAGAGGGGGGTGAATGATTATCTCCATCTTTTCGATTTTGTCCTCTTTTTCGATACAAATGCGCTAAGATAATAACAAAGGTGCGGAATGTAAATAGCACACGTCAATTTATAAAGCTTCACCCCACCTAGGGACTATGTGCTCTACCACCCCAGTATATCCGGGATGGGTTTCGAAAAGAGAAAAAGATTTTATTAATAATTACCAAAATTATTACAACAAAATCTTACACCAACACCTTGAAGAGCACCACACTCTTCTTCAACACCACCTTTGAGATTACCACAATCTCTTCTTGAAGATTACCACAATCTTCAAACGGCACCTTGTGAAGATTACCACAATCTTCACCCTTGAAGAGCACCACACTCTTCAACACCTCAACAAGAAGATTACCACAATCTTCTTACACCTAACACCTAGTTCACCCAAGTGTGTTCTTACCACAAGAACACTCACAAGGATATCTTGTGTTTGAATGACGACCACAAATTCAAGATTACAACTCGATAATTGATAATACAATAGAGTGCAAGTGTAATCAAGAATAGCCTAGACCTCAAAAATGTGAAAGTGAATAGCTAGGCAAATTACAACAAGAAATAAGACAATGTAAGAACAAGTGTATTCTTGAGTGTATCTTGTTGTGTTGTAGATTTCTCTCTTGTTGTTGTGCTTCAAATCTTCCTCTATTTATAGGAGATGTCTTGTACATGATAGGCTCCTCTTGGGGACATGAAATCTGTAAAAAATTGCAAGACAATTGAAGAAAAGAGCTGTTAGAAATCAATCCCTTAAATCAAGGAAAAGCTGTCTGCAAACTCAATGGATTGTTTGCTGTCAAAAGAGGGGTTCGACCGGTCGCGCAGAGATAAGATTGAAATTGAATTCTGCGAATTATTACACAAGGGGACCGGTCGACGGGGGGTCCGACCGGTCGCCCCTATGTTGGACCATCGAGGAGACCAAAAAATAAAAGCATTGATCTGTTCTTCGGGGGCGCCAGGCACCGGTCGCCCTAGGGTCGGCCAGTCGCCCCCTCAATTTTGTCTCTGTCCCTTTTTCGTTCCAAAACTCAACACAGTGCGGGTTGCCCTATAGGGCGACGTCGGTCGAACTGAAACATAAGTGTTGTCCAATTTTATATCGAAAATAAACTCAAGAAATACTCCAAAAAATAGTAAAAACATTTTAGATCGATCGGGAGTATTAGGACAACATTCAGGGACATAGTTTTGATGTAAAAATATTTTGACATAAAATCATTAAAAGTGTTGTCCATATTAGTCGAAAACAAACTTGAAGAAATACTCCGGAAAATATTAAAACCATTTTAAATCATTTAGGAGTATTTGGACAACCTTTAAAACATTGTTTTGGTATAAAACAAAATCATCAAAATCATGATAAAACCATTTATCAAACATCTAGCCGGGCGTAAAGGATCATCTCCTAGTCGTCCGGCGAATACTGAGTGGGCATGGCGATGTCGTGTTGGCTCCGGTAGTGACTCCGCTACACGGCTTTGCCCTTCATCATCTTCACGTGGCCGCCTTCTATCACGACGGACACACTGTTCATTGCCCCAACTAGCCTCTTGGGCTTCATTATGAGGAAGCCCGGGGACTTGAGGATTGATATTAACGTTTAGTTGTGGATTGAGTGGGTCAGTATTTACAAGAAGTGGAGGAGGTGCTTGGGAGTTAGTGGTGGCGAGTGTTTGTGATATGAGTTGGTTCATTTGCTGTACAAAAGTTGGGTTAGCAATTAACTGAGCGAAAGGAAATAAAGTAGTGCTTCCTGCTTCTGTTTGGAGCATATTTTGACCATTAGTAGTTTGGCCAGTTTGGTTGTTAGGGTGTTGCTCTTCAGTCAGACGAGCATTTCTCGACTGTTGACTCATTTTGTCTATTACGAAAAGGATGAACGTTGAACCTTACCTGGTTTTCACCTACGTTGTCTTTGTCTGGAATTCTGATTGGACCAATACGGGCCCTCCTTCTAGCGCCAATTTGTTGACGTGCGTTTTGGTCAACAAGCAAAATATGTAAGAAATTTAACACGTGGAAATATAAGCGTGTATAACGCGTGTTTATTTATGGCTAATCTTGTCTTTTTTGATACAATGTCGAGCCGAATTATCGGGGTCGGTCTTTTTTAGAACAATACTTTTTTTAGTGCTTTTCTCTATTTTTTTTCCCTCTCTTTTTTCCACTTAAGTGTTTATACCCCCCTAATAAGTGGGTTTTCAACAATCATCCTTGCACTAATCAGTAAAATAATTAAAAAAGAACACATGTCCCTTTCTAAGCGTGCATGTCAATCAAGTTTTGCCACTTGGTGACTCATCTTAATCACCTTCTGACACGTGGCGGTTTCTGATACCAATAAAGCATTAAGCATGGGCAAGTATGGGCAAATGGTTATTTTTCTGAATCTGTCACGCACGCATTTCCCGCCGAAATTTGGGCTCGGGGGTCGGGGCTCGGCAGTCATGCTGTGGTTGGGCTCGGTAGTGGGCGAGCCCAACTCATGACGTGTCACCGGGCACCGCTACTGACGTCACCTGTAGGCCCCCACTTGGATGTGTGTTGGACTGATGGCGTGGATTAATTTTCTTCCAACTCGGCTCGGGTGTCATCAGAGACACATCCCGCGATTCATATCCTCCACAAAATTCTAGGGCAGCCTAACATATGTTCTTTCAGGTCATCCAAAACTCAAAAAATATCTTAATTCAAGAATTATCCAGAATTCAAATTAAGGTTTAAAGGATTTCTCTTAAATCAAATCTAATGCATGACTCGAGAAGGATTCTTAATATGCATATAAAACAACAATTAATATAATGAGTTACATAAATAAATTGGTGGGTTCTTTTTTAGATGAATTTTGCGCATTTTGTAGGGATTATAATTAGGCGGATGATGAGAATGCTGATAAAATTGTCAAAATTAGCTCGACCTATCCGCTTTTAAGACTGGGATGGGCCTTAATTTCACAGACCCGAAATAGATCAGACTTAAATGGTGTGGCCCAGACGGCCTGTTGGTTCAATTGGGTTGGGGCAAAAAAGCCCGACAATATAATTAAAACAAATTGCTGGAAATTAAAAAAAAATCAATTATTTTTCTTCTTTTGCAATCACAAAACACGAAACACACAATCTATGCCTGAGTTACGATTTATGTAACTCGTCATTGCATTGTAGACAATAATATGTGACTACACAAAATTCTCATCAGAACTTCACCAAGTGTTTAGGTGTGTCATAGACTCATAGTGATAAATCTTAGCCTCTTTTTCTCTTAAACTCTCATTTTGCTTCTTTTCTTATTCTTCATTGTCGAGGGGTTATTTTTGGCCATTCTTGGCCTGAAATCACCCCACCTACATCTTTTTATTTTTATATTCTAAATAAGTGGTTTCTCAATGTATATCTGGGTTATTTGTTTTTCTCTTGTTTGTGATTTCACCGTCTGGTGTGGCGTTTGGTTTGTAACCGTCTTGGTGCTGCGTTTTTTGTGTGCGGGCAATTGGGACGAGTAAGTTTTCGATCCGACAGAGATAAATTAGATTATGATCTTCAGCATGTTGCAGATCTGGAATCATATGTAATCTAGGCCTTATAGAATTTTCAAAGTTGTAGGCTTTAAGCCGATTTTTGTTATTAACCTAGATGTTATGAACTTTTTCATAGTTTCATCTTTTATGGTTATTAACAGATTTGTTTCTGTCTTCTATCTACGTACTGCTAGTTTGAATTATTTAACAAAACTATTTTCTTGTAAAAAAAAGGTGTGTTACAGTGATCATTTTTTTTTTATTTTATTTTAATGTCTGTTAGAAGTTTGAACATATAATTTTGATTTGTATTGTTTAATGCTTTTGACATTTGAGCTTTGAAGACATTAATCGGATTATATGGGTTGGGAACAACTGCAATAAGTTTCCTAGCTCAATTTTAATTTTTCCTTCCCATATTTTGATGCCCGAGTATCTGGTTAGTTTGAGAATTTTTTGTTTAGACCATATTTTAAAGATATACATATATATTATTTCCTGATCAAGCAATGTATTATGTTTCTTTGATTAATTTAGTTGATAATATTTTTTACAATTCGAATATCACCTAATTTTTATTTTAAATGAGTTTCACAATGTATTTTTTTTATAAATAATTTGAAAATAGGGCCAATTTGGCCCGATGGCCCATGGTGGGATTGGTTGGGCTCAACAATAACAAACCCGATTAGGATTTGGCCCGCTGGGCTGGGCCGGGCTAGTCCGGCCCGATAACTCTTGATGCAGATAGAAAAATTTAATAGTCATCACATTGATCAAATTAATTATAGATAATGCAATATAGCGTGGAATCGATTTCTTTACCTATTCGTTTTAAGATTTCTAGCTACTCTAAAGTCTAAAGTACCATTAACGATTAATTTTTATTTGAATCTAGTGAAATTGATTGGGGGCATTCAACTTCATACTAATTTGAACACATTGAAAATTTTCAATATTCACTTGTATATTAAGTGATTTTTGTCATTATTGTTGTTACCATTTTTCTTTTCTTTTTTGGGTCTCTAGGAATATAATGAAGGCTGGGGACTGGGAGATGTAGCTTCATCAAAAACCTTCTCATATACTATATACTAATACAATAAAAAAGAAAAAAAAAAGAAGAGAGATCGATTTTGTAAAGAGTAATATTTTTCCTTTTTTTTTGCAGCATATATTTGTTAACAACGAATACTTAGAGAATTTCTTGTGTCCGTTTTTCGATCGAATAATGATGGAAATAATGTATTAATCTAAAATAATGAAAATATTTGGGGATTCTTGACTTGTGTATTAATAATTTCCTGAGGATGTATAGATTTATGATGTTTTAGGGCTTGTAATTATTTTTCACCCGATATTGTAATTAATTGTAAGTTTTTTCAATTAATAATTTTGTTTTTATTCTAAAAAATAATCCTAATCATATTATGTCAAAAAAAGTATAGAATTCTTCTGGAAAAAATAGTTTCTCGAATTAAAATAGCAAGCTGCAAAGAGGTTTATTTGACAAATTTCTATCACCGACCAAATCAAGCTTTACAGGCTGGTGACAAATTGTGATTTTGTATCCTTATAAAAAAATTCAAGGATATTATAAATAATGGGTCCAGAACTTTTTAACCAAAATTCAAGAAATTTCTGTTTTAATTTCATAATAATTAGGCAAACAGGGAATTATAGGGATGCCTGTTGATGCTCTCCCCCCCCCTCTTCCACTGTTCCACTTTTAGCATTTCCCCCTTCCATCTCCATGTTATCTTTATTAAATAATTTTCGATACTCACATACAAAAGAAAATCTATTAATTTTAGATTCTCTTTTGCAGTAATGGTCGACAACTGCAATTGTAGTCCCTTCACTTTCAATTTAATTAATTTTTTTGATGGGTCAATTTAATTTAATTTTAAAGTTGGGCCCCGTCATTGCAGACGCGAACCTGAGCCTTACCATTGCGAGTAATACCCATGACCAGTGGCAGATTCAGAATTTTGAAAATTAGGGTACGACAGATATTATGAAAAAAATAATTTTAATGTGCCCCTCGAACTATGCGTGTTTTTCATTTAACCACTTAATTTTGAATTGTTTTACTTTACTCCACGAACTTTGCAAATTATTGTACTTAACCTATCATTTTCAAATTTACCCCTCATTGTCAGTGGATAGTTTGTAGTTATTACATCTCGAACAATTATTTGGATACATTAGCTCGAACATTTGAGTTAGAGATGAAAAGGACGTAGCAAGACTTGATTCAGATATACCCCCTTTTTAAGGGGAGAGTCCAGATATTTGATATCTTTCTCTTTGAATAAGATCTCAATTCCAGCGACGGTTTCTAAAAAAGTTTATTCCTACTTTTCCCCTTTCTGTCAATGTCAGCTTTGGCGAATCCTATCGTAGTTCTTCAGCTAGCCTTGAATCATATGACGGGATTTCAACTACTTGGTCGTAAAACACCGATTTACTTGTTGAGACCTAATTCTATCTTCATAAGTATGCCCTTGGTGTGAAAGTAGCTTTATTTGCGATGATATCCCGAGCGAGTCAGCTAAACAGAGACGAAATGATTTGAAAAAGAGGGCTAGGTCTAGCTAAGGATTGAGTCCTTTTCTTTTGGGCTCGCTGGTTCCTCCAACCAGGATAAAAGATCCCATTGACACAGGTATTTGATTGTATCTCTAATCTTCTTCATTCCTTCCGATGTCAAAAACTAGAATGAAAAAAAGGGGAATGTCAACGCATCCAGGTTGAAGTTTTCCTGCGAGATTTGAGAGAAATCGGCGATGCGCATTGGAATCATCTCTCGTACCAGTGAATCGGGTCAGCTCTAACTCGATTATTTCCTAATAATTCAAAGAGCAGTCCCGTCCTCATAGCTTCTCGCGGTTAGAGCTAGCGACTTACCCTATTGAACTTTTGAGGTTAACCTAACCTAAACATGAGAAAGATGCTCTCTTGTTTTGCACGCCTTTCTGAGAGAGAGACTCCAAAAAAAAGTACCAACACAACATCGAAAGAAAAAGCAATCAAATAGACTGGTCGCACGGTTTTACTCTCTCCGTGCGTATACCCCATAGTGGTTTTTGCTAGAATAAGCTGTTTCTTTGGATAGGAAATAGAGAACACGAGAGTGAAGTCTCTCAAAATCTCCTCACCTTTAGTCAATATACAAATAATATTAAATAATAGTAAATTTCATTAATAAATCTAAGTTATGATATCACTTGTAGATATCACAAAATAAAATAACCATCGAGATAGGGGTAAATTTGAAAATTTATAGGCTAAGAGCAACAATTGCAAATTTCAATGGGTAAAGTAGAATAATTCAAAGTTAAGTGGGCAAAGTAGAAAAATTTCGCATAGTTTGGAGGGCAAATTAATATTACCTCTATAAAAAATGCACATAAATATTATTTAATATTTAAAGTCGTACAAAAAAATATTGTTTAAATTTTTGCAAGCTGATTGTATAACAATACATGAAAATTTAATACACATATATAAAGGAACTAATTAGAGTAATTAAGAAAATAGAATACAACAAAACATAGTTTTGGCAACATTATTGATTTTATTAGATTTATTTTCTGGGATATTTTTTATTTATGCAGATTTTGCCATGTATTTTATTTATTCACGTTGTTAAATCAAATTTTTTCGAAGTTTTATTGTGGGAATTTGTATTGTATTATTTGGATTTTCTAATAAATTTTGTAAAAATCGATGCAAACTTTATCAGTTTATTTTCAATTAAAGATTATTATTGGGTTTTTTTAACACATAGATCCACCACTGCCCATGGGCACTAGGCCAATACCATGGTTCAATTTAATTATTTTAAGTAGACCCATATCCTCGTTGTGTTGTCTTTCACTATTACTTGATTAACTAAGAAAACTCTCCAATAATATATATATGGGTAGACATTAACTGAGACTAACTATTTATTTCATGATGCTGAGATGAATATTGAACATACTCACATCTAATTTTTTTAATTAATTCCTTTGAATTAGCTCTTAAATTATTTTCTTACAAATCTACTATAAGATTCCTACTTACCAATTAATTGCATAACATTAACATAATTTGTATGGGTTAAATCAGGAATATAACTAACTGATTTAGAAACCTAAAAGTATATAATATATCATTTCCTTAATGATTAGAGGAGGTTATCATGGCAAGAATTTACATAAAAACATCATCGGAATTGACATGGTACTTGTTTGGTTGGTGGTGGGCACTAACCGTGATAGGTCCCAATACAAGGAAACTTTCTAGTGCACCTTATATTGTCTGGGTAGATTAAGCTTTTAGGTTAGTTACAACAATAATTTCTTTAAAAAATAGTTGATTTTTAATAATTCTTCATATTTAGTTTTTTTTAAACTCTTCATATTTAGTTAGAGCGAGTCTCCTGTCAGACCGTCTAACGGATCTAGATCCGTTAGACGGGTCTAAATATCATATCCATTGCCCAACCCTGACCCGGATTGGCCAAAAAATAAAAAAGAAAAAAGAGAAAAAAAAAAACCAGCAACCCCCATTCCCATTTGGACACGCGATTTGGAGTCCTAATTTGGACACCACTCGACAAACTGGATGGTACGCTTGGTCTTAATGGTGGCAACAGCCGCGTTGACGTCCTTGGGCACGACATCACCACGGTACATTAAAAACAAGGCCATGTATTTGCCATCATGGACGAGGGCTCAAGGCACCGTTGGTAATCTCATCCATGGAAAGTTTGTTCATGGTATGCTTTCTCATTGAGATGACAGTGCGTAGGAGGAAAGCATAAAGTAAATTCTAGGGTAAGGAACCAAGTTGGTGAAATTCGGTGGCGTCCACATTAAGGGCACCATCAAACCTCGGGGATCTTTGTCAAGGAGGAGATCACCTGTTTTATTATTAAATGGCATAACTTTGTAGAAAAGTATTACACATTGCATTCTAAAGTATTAGATGTATCAAATAAATGTATTAGACTTTGACTAATACATTTCGGGAGAAAAATTTAATTATATTCAGAAAAATTACTAAAATACTCTCCAAGGAACTACTAATACTTTTTCGAGGAACTACTAATACTTTTTTTAGGATCGCTAATACATTTCGGGAGTATATTCGGAGAAATACTAAAAAAACTCTTCAGGAACCACTAATACATTTGGAAGAATCTGCTAATACTTTTTAGAAGGACAACTAATACTTTTCGGAAAAATTTGTTAATACATTTAGGGAGAAAAATTTAATTATATTTAGGAAACTACTAAAATACTTTCCAGGAACTACTAATACTTTTTTAGAACTATTAATACTTTTTGAGGACTACTAATACATTTTGGGATTATATTTAGGAGAAATACTAAAATTCTCTTAAGGGAACTACTAATACATTTGGAAGAATGCTAATACTTTTTTAGAAGGGCGGCTAATACTTTTGAAGATCATTATCGGTGGTCCCGAAAACTACTAAAACACCACCGCTAATATTACGAAAATGCTCTAGGATCCGGGTCGATCCGTCTAATAGGTCGGACGTTAGACGGTCGGTCCTGGGACAAAGAGTTTTTGTGATTTAGTTAAAATTATTATTTTTTATTTTTATTTTCTCAAGGTGGAGGAATGAATTTAGTAGCTTGATAAAAAACTTTCAACAATCTGATAAGCAATTCGATGTGGCAAACATGTTTAGGTGTCATGTCATGCCACTTAAATATCGAATTGGATAATTGGTCACAATATTGTTGACGAGGGACACGTATGCTTTGCTAAATGCAAATCGCAACATTTCATTTTTTGAATAAATTTGAAATAATATATAAAAATAAAAAAGAGAGTTGTCCCGATCACATGCTAATGAGGTAACCAAAAATAAGTCTGGAAACAATGTTATAAAGTAAAACGAAATGATCACAGGCCGACCAAATGGCTAAATGGTTGGGACATCGTTAAAATCTCCCAAAGTAAAACCCACACTTGTGGGAAAAACCCTTGGTAGGAAAAAGAGTACCCCCAGGAATGAAAAAAGAGTCCAAAAATGGGAAAAGAAACTTGAAGCGGGGACGCACTAAGTAACAAACCTATAGTTGGATTGGCCAACATAGTCATCAGGGAGATAATGTACTAGCTCCACAGGCGGGACGCCCCACCATGTGCCGTACTCCGTCTTCTTGCTCAACATGTCTGCCACCCGATTGCCTTCCCAAAAAATATGTGAGACCACAAAATCCATATGAGCGAGAAGATGCAAGGTATAGCGCCAATTGCTAAGGTGGCGCCACGGGACCTCCGCCGATCTCTTCTCCAGCAAGTTCACTACATACATCGAATCCGACTCCAGCCAAAGTTGTGTCCAACCCTTGACGAAAGCATACTGAATCGCCTTCATTGCTGCGACCAATTCAGCTTCAAACGCATAGCCCGAACCACAATGATTAACGAAACACCCTCGAAAGAAACCTCTACAATTCCGGAAAACCCCGGAAGCAGTGAGATTGCCCGGCGCCCCCAAAGAACTGCCATCCGTATTAACCTTGATCCAACCCGGGAGGGGTTTTTGCCAGTTAACTTCCACAATCTTCGGTGCCTATCTAGCCCGCCCAGGAACTCGCAGGTTACATAGGATAAGAAGGTCTTGTTGGTCGTTGTGCATGCATCCTCGATCCAATGATGATGATTCTACAATGAGTACCCGATGTTAGGAATTTTATTGTTTAGATTTTGATGAATGCCATGTAAAACTTAGAATAGAAAGTTAGCTCCCCAATTCTTGCTTTGAAATGTATTGTAACAATTAGAGCTGGCCGAGTTAAGTCGGCCTACGCTCCAACTTGCAAGAAGACAACAAGAAGCTTGAAGGAAAACTCTCACGTGAGGCAGTGAGTACAACAAAGAAGAAGAATGCGGGACAGAACTCGAAGAAGCGGTGAGATGCGGTGAGTGGAACATCGATCAAGTCAACCCAAGAGAAGCCAAGTCTCAAGTGAAGTGACGGAAGAGTCATCCAATGATTGGAAGCTGACTCTAAGTCACCTGGGGAAAGCAAGGAAATGCGGTCAAGTCGAGATAAGCGTAAAAGAACCGTTGTACGAGAAATCAAGAGATTTACTTAAACAAGTAATATCTCCATACTACCTTTCTTGGAGTGCTCGGTCGAGGAAGCGTGCAAAAGAAATGAACCAATGGGAAGCACTACACCGTGTCGAACTACGAAAAGGTGATAAAACATTTCATACGAGGAAATGGCAATTCCAAGAAGCGCATACCAATGATTTGCAAAGTGATTTTCAAAAATGAGCCTATCTCTTCAACGGGCAAATTTTTGAAAGTTCACTATAAAAGGCCGAGGAGTTTGTTTGAGAAGATGATGAATGACACACGTGAGATATACAAGCTTATCAAAAAGCTGAAACATTCTCAATCCTCAAGCCTACATCTAGAAGTACATCAATCCAACACTTACCCGTGAAGGAAAGAGAACTTCAATCGAGTTGAAGAGGAAAATCTCGAAAACAAGGGGTCTACATTCCAAGAAGGATTGTAGAAAGGTTCAAGGTGAACCAAGTCTTAAGCTTTTGGAGGGCTTCGTGATCAAATCCAAGGTGCTTGAGCAAGTGAGTGTAGTAGCGCAAAGCGGTGCGGAAGTGAAGAAAGCCGCAGTCGTGCGAGAAGCTTGGTGAGTGATCAGGCGTCTCGGACCGAGTCCCAAAGGATCAAGTCGGTGTTGTGATCAAGATTTGTATGGATTGTTACCACTTTGTAAAGCGATCATTACTTAGTGGATTCCTCCGGGAGTTGGAGAAGAGAGAGTAGAAGAATTACCCCATCTTGAACCTCTATAAAAACTTTCTTTGTGTCATTTACATTTCAAGCATTTAAATTTCTCGCACTTTTAATTGCTTATATCTCTGTGATAAATTTGCTATCCATTTGATAATCTATAAGTACTAAATCAAACTATAAAAACTTGCTTAATCAAACTTAAGGGTGTTAAGTTTTTTTAAAAACAAAAACAAAACCAAGGTGAGTCAAATTTAAAGCTAACAATTTGAGTTACTCTATTAATGGACTAAATTTGAGTTTGTTGAGAGATTAACTCTCTTGAGTGACTAATTTTGTCCATCAAGGACACATTTGTGTGTAGAACTCTGTAGATTTAAAAGGCCTAAATCGAAAATTTGGTAAGGTTTATTCAACCCCCCCCTTCTAAACCTTACACTTACACCCCTTGGGACCTACAAGTGGTATCAGAGCGGTTGGTTCATTGAACCCTCCGCACCTTTGGTTCTTGAACTAGATCTCCAAACTTTTCAAAAGTCTGCTTTAGTACTTAAGCTTTCAAAACTCTTTTCTATCATTAAAAAGTCATTATCATGGAAGCAAATCTAACACGCATTCCTATGTTCACTATTGAAGAATTTGATGATTGGAAAATTCGTATGCAGGCTCATCTATCAGCATTACATGATGAGATGTGGATAGTGATAGAAGATGGGCCTCTGCAAATATTAAAGGTGAACATACGACGCGAAGAGTTGCGGTGAAGGGAAGAAAGACAAAAGACACCGGACGATCATGGTTGAAAAACCAAGAAGCGAGTGGACAAATGATGAGAAAGAGATACAACCTGGACAATGTAGCCAAGGACATCTGTACAAAACCTTGGACAAAGCCATGTTCAATAAAGTCAAATCTTGCAAAACGGCTAAGGAAATGGGGACAAGCCGACATTAATTTGTGAAGGCTCGAGCAAATCAAAGAAAACAAACTATCGGTGGTGTACAAAAATTTGAGAACTTTAAAATGATCTCGGGAGAAAACCTGGATCAACTAGATGCTCGATTCTGAGAAATCACAAATGATTTGTCTACACTTGGAAAGGAATATACACGAAGGAAATGTGTATGAAGATCCTGAAAAGTCTTCGGTGAATGGGAGATGAAGGTCATGGCATTGAGACACTCCATGGACCTATCTAAGACATCCAATCATGAGCTATTCTCGGACCTCAAAGCCTACGAGTTTGAGTGAGAAGGAAAGACCGAGGAAGAGGCAATTTTGTACCCAAAACAGTGCTCTAGTTGTCAAAGATGGAAGGAGAGCGAGGTCAAAGAGGCAATTGACCCGGAAGAAATAGCCCTAATGGTTAAAAGATTTAACAAATTCTTTAACAAGAACTACAAGAGAGGAAAGGGTGAATCCTCCGAGAAGACACTCGGCTCCTCCAAATCAAGGGATGATAGGCCAACCAAGAGGGAGATCATCAACAAGTTGAGTATCAAAGGCGACAACTCAAGAATAGAAAGAGTTGTTCAAAAAAGGTGAATATCTATGTTGGAATTGTAGACAACCAGTCACTATGCCATTGATTGCTCATATCCCTGTAGTCAACAAGTACGAGAAAGCGAAGAAGAAGAAAGAAAGGTCTTGAGAGAAAGAAGACAAGAGAAGAAAAAGGCAATGATGGCTGCAGAGATCATTTGAGACTGACCCAAGTCAAGGGAGACGAGTTGACTCGAAAGCGGTGAAGGCGACTACACAAGTGACTCGAAGAAGAAGCCTTGATCCGCTTAATGGCCAAAGAACAAGATCAAGAAGATGAGGTACAATCTAACTCAACAAGCTCGGACACTAGTGATAGTGAGTGTGACACACACACTTCATCACCCACTGATCTTTATGATTCATTAGGCAAAATGATGAAAGACTTTGAGCACATTAAAACCTCACACACACTATTGAATGAGGAAAACGACCTACTCAAAAATCAAAACTCAAAGTGACTAAGAGCCGAGTACTCTAAGTCAAATAGTGATGAGAATAAAAGTTTAAAAGGTGAAAATGCTAAATTAATAGCATAAATTGCTTTGCTATAGAAAAGAGGGAGAATGACCTCAAAAATGTTATTGCCTCATTCACTAAGGCATCTAAATCATTGGATGATCTTATTATGAGTCAAAGAGAATGTGGAGACAAGACAGGGCTTAGGATTCAATTCCTTTGTGCCATGTCAAACCTCGGGAGTAATTTTGGAAAAAGGATCTTCAAGTCATGAAGAGTCCGAAAAATCCAAAACTCTAAATGATGCACACACTTTCAATCAAAGCACAATACTAAGCAAACTGGCCTTGGTTACAAAGGAAAAGGAAAACGACCCGAGTTGAGAGTCTTTGTAGGGCAGTGAGAAGAGATTGGCCGAGTCTCTCGGCGAGACTCCAAAGAAAATACTCTGTAAAGAAGAAGCGAGCTACCAAAAATCCCAGAAAACTCATAAAAGAAATACATATGATGGGAATGGTAGAAAATATCCAAGCCAAGTGATTGGAATAATGTGAACTATCGGCTAGACTTATGGAATACAAGCCCAAATGGCAAAGGCCTAGAACTCAACAAAGGCCATTCCAAAAGTATAAGAGCTTTCATCGGCACACATATGCACCTAGGCACTACACTCAAAGACACCACAATTACCCAAGAAAGGCAATTGCTAAAACATATACATGAGGCATCGAGACAAAAGAGGCATTTGTATGAACCTATAATCCCCAAGCAATTTGCGGGATTGATTATGATTATGGCAGCGATAGATGGCAACCTCTTAGAGTCAAATCATTTGGCTATAGGTTGGTTGGATCATCTTATAATTCTAACCCCTCGGGACCGGACAAGAATGGGTACCTAAAACTTGATTTCCTTGATTGCGGGTTCAAGGAGCAGTGAGTGCCAAGGAACCTGGTACATGGATAGTGGTACATTCCGGACATATGACAGAAATAAGAGAAATCTGTCAAAATTCAAGGAAGTCAAAGGAGCAAAAGTCATATTTGGAGGAAATAAAGCTCCTGGTGAAATAAGAGGCCTTTGGATCCATCAAAAGAAATGGTTTAGAAATCACAGATGTTGCATATGTTGAAGGACTAAACTTCAATTTACTAAGCATCGATCAACTCTGTGACAAGGGCTACAATGTTGGATTCAACATGGGCATATGTCAAATCAAAAGCATTGAATCAAATGAAGTGGTCTGCAAGGATATGACGAGAAGAATATGTATGTAGTGGATTGGTCAATCGCGCAACACCCACTTTTGTCTACTAGCAAAGAGCACAGTTGAATCAAGTTGGCGTGGCACTGGTGAGTCACCTGAACTTCAAAACAATTAACAAACTAGCAAGAAGTCATCTTGTGGAAGGACTTCGGACTCGGTATACAAGAAGGAGAGTATATGTGATGCATGTCGAGAGGGAAAACAAATCAAGTCGTCGTTCAAAGAAAAGACATGTCCATCCTCAACAAGAATATTGCATCGCTTCATATGGATCTATTTGGCCCAGTGGAACCAGCAAGCATAAGTGGAAAGAAATACACCCTGGTGGTAGTAGATGACTACTCAAGATATACATGGACAATATTCATGTGCAAGAAGAAAGAAACTCTACAAAAGCTACCACAGGTGATGAAGAGGATACAAAATGAGAAGAGTCAAACCATTATCAAAATAAGATCGGATAGAGGAGGCGAGTTTGTCAATGGAATAATAACTCGATATTGTATTGAGAATGGTATTGGTCATGGTATAAATGACAAGGACTCCGCGTGAGAATGGAATTGCGAGAAAGAAGAAATAGAACCCTCAAAGAAGAAGCAAGGACCATGTTAGTCAAGCGGGGGTTACCAAAAAGATTTTGGGCTGAAGCAATCAACACACACTGCTACACCCGAAACGGATGTATGATAAATAGGCGGTGACAAAGACTCCCTATGAGATCCGGGTGGAAGAAAACCAAATGTTGCATATTTCGGGATATTTGGATGTAAATGCTTCATCCACAATAATGGCAAGGACAACCTAAAGGCTTTTGATGCTAAAGGCGATGAGGGTATCTTCTTAGGATACTCGGTGAAAGCAAAGCCTCTGAGAATACTCAACAAAAGAACTATGGTTACGAGAAGAATCCATTCATGTAGTATTCGATGAGCCAAACATAAATGGAGAAGACATTGAAGAGTCGGTGATAAGTGAAACATCCAACCTCGCAGAAGAGTCCATATCTTTGGCAAGGCGGGGATTATCAATTGAAAGAAGATGAGATATTTGAATCTCAAAAGCGGTGGAAAATCTCTGGTGAGTGATTACGAGAGAGGCGACCACAAAGAACAACACGGTACCAAGTCGATGAATCGGCTAACTTACTTCAACCTGGCGTAAGATGGTGAGAGACCATCCACGAGAACTTGTCATTGGAGACATGAGAGAAGGTGTCAAGACAAGATCGAGAACTCAACAAGAAGCAATGTTCACATGCTTCATCTCCCAGAATAGAGCCCAAAGATGTGTCACAAGCATTGGATGACACACATTGGATTCAAGCTATGCAAGAAGAATCGAATCAGTTTGAGAGAAATAAAGTATGGGAATTAGTACAAAGACCCATACATCAAAATGTTATTGGAACCAAATGGGTATTCGAAATAAGATGAACGAGGAAGGTTACGTGGTAAGAAACAAAGCAAGATTGGTAGCCAAAGGATATTGCCAAGAAGAAGGAATAGATTTTGATGAAACATTTGCTCTGTAGCAAGATTGGAAGCTATAAGGATGTTTCTTGCCTATGCGACTCACAAAAATTTCATTGTATATCAAATGGATGTAAAAAAGTGCATTCCTAAATGGCTCATTGGAAGAAGAAGTGTATGTTGAACAACCTCCGAGGATTTGAGCGAGAAGACTCTTGGAGACAAAGTATACAAACTCAAGAAAGCCCTGTGACGGTTGAAACAGGCACCCGGAGAGCATGGTATGATACCTGTCACAATTCCGACGAAAATGGATTCACAAAAGGAAAAGTAGATAGAACACTTTTTAATTCAAGACAAGAAGAGTATCTTTGCTTGTTCAAGTATATGTGGATGACATCATTTTTGGATCCACTAACAAAGAGGCGTGTGAAAAATTCTCAAACCTCATGCAAAGTAAATTTGAAATGAGCATGATGGGAGAGCGACATTCTTCCTTGGACTTCAAGTGAAACGGTGAAGGATGGAACCTTCATAAGTCAAACAAAATACACCGGAGATTTAATGAAGAAATTTGGTATGGAGGAGAAGTCCTCGTAAAAATACCAATGAACACATCGATCAAAATGGACATGGATGCGGATGGCAAGCACTGTAGATCAAACAAGATCTGAGCTCTTATTGGATCTCGCTCTATCTCACGGCTAGCAGGCCCGGACATCACCTTTCTTTGTAGGTGTATGTGCAAGATTTCAATCTGCTCCAAAAGAGAGCCATATACTGACTAAGAGAATATTGAGATACTTAAAAGGAAGCCAAGAAGTAGGGCTATGGTATCAAAGGAAGGTGGATTCAAGCTAATTGGCTATTCGGACTCGACTATCTTTGGATGCGAGTGGGAGAGAAAAGTACTTGAGGCACATGTCAAATGCTTGAAACAGACTAATTTCTGGTTTAGCAAGAAGCAAAACTCAATAGCCACCTCTGGTGAGGCGAGAATACATAGCTGCAAAATTTTGTTGTGCCAAGTCCTATGGATGAGGCAAAGTGAGAGATTATGAAGTTGAAGAAAAAGAAATACCAATCATGTGTGATAACACAAGTGCCATTGCAATCACTCAAAATCTGTGTTGCACTCAAGAACAAAACATATAGATGTCGATATCATTTCATAAGAGATCATGTTGAAAAGAAGGACATTATCTTGGAATATATCTCAGCAGACAAGCAACTAGCGACATCTTCACAAAACCATTATGTGAGTCAAGATTTGAAGAACTCAAACATGAGTTAGGGCTAATTGAGCTAAGTGAGACACGGAAGAATCAAAGAAAAGAAATGAAACAGGAAAGAAGGTGAAAAAGAGTGAAGACAAAATCATTTCGAGAATCGATTTGTATCGGAAAGTCGGCTATACCAAGTCGGTGATATTTGAGTCACTAAGAGAAATGTGAAGCGAGTTAAATCGGCTAAGAGATAAGGTGATTAACTTATGAGCAAATGACAAAAACGCGATCGTTTTTGACTTAGCGGAATGTTTTAAGAGACACGTCGAGCATAATGATGATGTGTACATGCGGACAAAAAAGTCGCACACCAAGCCTATGATTGGATATAAATCTTTGCCGCATTAAATACGAGACATGAAGCGCTCAATATGCATGCGAAATCCAAGCCGTTGATTTCGATCCACGATTCAAAAACCATCGCACGTCCTTTCATAAACCATATTTAAACCATTTCCGTCCGTTTCTCTCTCACACTTCTAAAAACTGTTCAATCTCTCTCTCTCAAAAAAAAAGCAAAGGCAAACACTCTCGAAACCCTATCAACCTTCAAATCAAATTCTGAATTTCTCTTGAAATTAGTCTAAGAAATGGCACCAACTTATGACTTTACCAAGTTGGGAAAACAAATCCACACAGGTTCGACCGTGGATTTCGACGGAATGGTGAAGCGAGGGGTCCGAGCGACACCCTGGTGAAGAAAATCGCGGAGAAGTTAGAAAGCGTCAGGATCGAAACCGTTTCTAATTTGGAATATCCTATGACCTATGTGGAGGAGGTCGCACAATTCTGCGTGAATCTTTGAGATTCACGACGAAGGAATCAAGTCATCTGCATTCACGGGAAGCGGTGACTATCATTTGCAAGGATTTGGTGAATATTGCTCACTACCGCGAGAGGGGCATCTAAGATTAAGGAGGTGATGTAAACTTGGTGAAGCATGGAAAGAAATAGCCAAGCCGGCGTTCTTGACAAAATAATATACCTGACAAACAAGAGATCTGGCTTTGAAGGAGGATTATCACAAATTGTTGGACATTGTTGCAAGTGTATCGACATCAAATTTGTGACTTTGACCAAGCTGTCAAAGGCAAAATTGATTGTTATGGCTGCAATAATCGAAGAAAAGAAGATAAAGCTAAGGCTGAGTTTATCTACAGACTCTGCGAGCGTAGGAAACAAGTCCTTCAAAGAAGATGGGTCATTTGGAGGATCTCGGGATATGGCCTGGTGATTGGCGGCTATTGGAGGTGAAAGGAGTACCTCTTAGACATGGGAAGGCTTTTCATGTTAACAAGAAAATGTTGAGCTAACCTCTCGGTGCTCGAAGCGAGCTTACGCCAAGAGAGCGACACACGGTGAGGGGAATCAGTGACCCGAAGACACAGTGCTTCCTCTCCAACCAAGAAGAAAAGCTGCCCCTGCGGTGCCAAGAGAAATCTCTTGCCCCTGCGAGAAAGAAAACAAACATGCTCCGCCCCTGCGGCGAGTCACTGCCCTGCAGCGAGTCCGCCCCAAAGCCCCGGCCATGTCACCTGCCCCGGCCGTGTCACTGCCCTGCGCAGCAGCGGTCGAGAAGGACTCACAAATTCCTTCTCGATCGTCAAAAGAGGAGAAGCGACAAGCCTAGACGGCCAGCTCCTCGAGAAACAAACACAAGCACCGGCCCCAACCGCCCAAGACTCGAGAGGACACCGTCTCGAACAGAAATCCCTCTGGTACAAACCAAGAGACGAAGAAGACTTGTAAAGCAATCCGAACAGGAGAAACCAGTGAGTCGGCTACTCGGCTAGCACAAATCGGAGACTCTGAAGCGAGTAGAGTCTCCGGATGTAGTAGATGAAACTTGACCAAGTCTCTTTGAAGGTGATCGCAGAGGCAACTCGAAGACACAGTTGTAGCTCACACAATGAAGCACAAGAAGAACCAGCCCAGCGGATAGTGATGTAATGATCCTATCTCCACCTTACCCGGACATCCAAAATCGTCTGCGTGAGTGGAGAAAATGGAATTGAGCAAGTCAAGGGAACAGTTCCAACGGCTGAATTCATAGAAGAAGAAGAGGAAGCTGCTAAATTTCCTTGGACTATCTCTGTGCTCAGCTCTAGATGAAGACAAGCTGCATGGATATTCTGCAGATCTACAAGGACGGGGAGAGAGCAAAGCAAGCTGAAGAAGCCGAAGCACGCGAGAAGGCAAGTATATCGCCCTATCTCCGGCACCACAGAACACTTCCATCCTCTCCTTGAGGTCTTCTGCGAAAGCGATGAGGAACCAGGAGAATGCTGCGCCCCGGAAAGAATTGCGGATGCACGGCAAGCATTGCGTGAATCAAGAATCCTTCACGAGCAAAGACTGATGGAGGGACCAGGAGAGTCCTCGAACACGGTGGAAATCGATCCAATGGGAGTGGTTCAGCAAATAGCCACTGATGTTCTTTGCTACCACTTCCCAGCTAACTCGGAAGAAAAGCGATAAGGAATTGGCAATGGCCCGGGCTAGCGGGGACCCGATCGAGCCAACCCCTATTGAAGGTGTGCCACCACCGCCCCAACGGTGAACCATCATTTGCAACAACCGGGAGTTTGGAGACGAGTGACCCCACTCCAAGTCACTCGGTGGTGCGACGGTGAGGGGAAACTCCCTCCAGCTGCGGCAAGGTCGGAGGATCTGCAGATGACTCCACAAAGAATGTAGGAGGCGAAGCAAAGAAAACTCAAACACAAGAAGAAACAGCAAGTTGCCATCAACGAAGCTCGGATAGTTGAGACTGTCTCGGTGAGGTGCCAAGCGCTCTGAAGGCTAATGACGCGCTGATGCGATCGAGGCCTGAGAAGGAACAGCCACGGGAGTTAACACTCAGGCGATGAAAGTGCAATCCATGGGGTTGAGACTCAATGGATGCCCCTGTAGAAGACCCTAAGACAGTGACACTTTGTCGAAAGGGAGGACCAAGGCCTCGCGGCAAAGAGAGACTTTGGAGGAAATGAAGGCCCACGGGAGGTTGAGACTTCCAGGGGTAACACTGAAGTGGAGAACATCCCTCCCGCAACCATCGATCCATCTCGAGAAGGAGATCGCGCGCACTTCATGATTCCCAGGACAACCACGATGTCACCTTTCTCGGGATCGGGAGAAGGCGAAGAAGAAGCCGAGTCTACTCCCGACAAATCCAAAAGACTTCAGTGCGGATGTTCAGGCACGAGCAAGTCGATCCCAAGACTACTCGTCGGACCTTTAATTTTGATGATGAGCCACCAATGGAAATCTCATCATCGTCCGATGACGCTTCCACGATAAGGCCGCGGACAGTCTACTCAAAAGGAGAAATCGGTGAGACCAACGAAGTTTGTTAAGACAGTGAGGCTCGGCCAAGCCGAGTCCTCTTGCACCACAAAACCCATTTGAACCCGGAGACCTTTGCTCCGGCGCCTCAAGCTACAATCTGGATCGATTCCCAAAAAGAACTTCACGCCCACCGCTTATCGTCGAACAAATCCCGGATGGCGGTGATGAATCCTTTGTGGAATCTTTCCCTTTCTCACCTTTGGAGATACGAGAACTCCACGAAGAGTCGGAAAATGAGCAAGCACGCTATCACGGACCAGCTCTGTTTTCACTCGGGCACCATTGTTCCGGCCGATTTGATTTCGATTTGTATGGCCATCACCAATGAAGAATCACCAATTTGAAATGCGAGAAGTGTTCAAGGCACTATTTCTTTGAAGTTGAGAAAATGGAGAGGCATCGAGCCTCCTTGGATATGCGCCTGGACAACAGAGATGCCAACCTTACTGGTGACTTGAGAGGCATCACAATCAGGATAAAGGGAATGGTGGCAACAAAGAAGACAAACAATGCGTGTGGAGCAAGGTGAGATACTTCGAGACAATTGTTCAACAAGTCTTTGGTGTGGAGAGTCAAAGCGTTGATGCGAAAACGGCTGCGGGGAACACATTGAACATATGCACGAAGCTCACCGCCGAGATCAAGCTTCTGCTGCGTGAAGCGAAATGCAAATGATATACGGCGTTTGGAAGAACACATGACAAGAAAATTCAGCCTTCTCATGGTGAGATGAAGCGATTGTGAGAATCCAACGCTACTCGATCTGAATTTGCTGAAGATACAACGCACAGAGACTTGAAGCAAAATTCAACCATCGAAGACTCGACTTCATGCTTGCGACATGTTCCTGGGGTTCCTCTATCCTTTGATGATGCCAAAAAGGGGAAGAGGAATACCTTAAAGCGAAACAAAATCGAAGGTTTGAAAAGAAAGGAGCGGTGACAAGGAGCAAGTGAGAAGGAAAGTCGGTGAGGAAATTTTGAAATCAAGAAAGGAAAATCTGCTTTGAGGGGAAGGATCAAAAATATGACCTTGATGATTGCACAAACCCCCAACGGGGTCTGTCGGTGACATTATAAGCGGCAAACTCCCAGTGACTCTGCCACTCCAACACTCTGCTTTGTATCTATGGCCGAGAAGAGAAAAGAAATTGAAGCGAGGGATGAAGGAGGTGGAAGGAAGAATGGATGCCAGGGTGATGAACATCTTGAAAGAACACGGAGGCATTCGGTTGCAGAGACACGTATGCCATTTTGGATGTCGGGACAGAGCAAGATCGATTGGCGAATTCAAAACGCTCGAATCGAAG
The DNA here is from genome assembly GCA_016081115.2 of Rehmannia glutinosa. NCBI lineage: Eukaryota > Viridiplantae > Streptophyta > Magnoliopsida > Lamiales > Orobanchaceae > Rehmannia > Rehmannia glutinosa. The sequence continues at coordinate 118,146,113 of CM071926.1, forward strand.
GATATTTTGCAAATATGTCCTTGGCTCAAGCTTGGGACTATCTTGGGAAAAGGGTCTCACATTATGTGAAGAAGGCGGCAGAATGGCAAGACAACCCGCGATCACTCTGTGGTCACTCCTGGCACTTTCAATTTGGAAAAGAAGGCCCAAGATCTAGATATACGCCCAGGCGGAAGGAAGAAGCGGCGGTGGAGGAAGAAGATTTAGACCTAGGCCTCGCCCAAGAACATTGAATACGTAGATCCGGGGAAAGAAAGGAGGGATCTCTTTTGGCCGGGCTTGACCATGTGGCGAACTTGCAAGTGGCTAAAACCAACGCCGAGTATGCAAAAAGGATAGAAGAAGAAAACAAGAGACAAACTCGGCTATGGCGGGAGAGAGAGGAAAGAATAAGGAAAGATGAAGTGCCGAGGAAGGCATATGAGAAGAAAAAAAGCGGTGATGACGAGAAGAAGAGAAGAAAAAGAAGATCTTTGATCAAGATGAAAGAAGAGGCAACGAAGGAGATGAAGTGTTCTTTGTCAACCTTCGTGTATTTTATATGTAAATACATACAATGTAAGTCTTACAAACAATGCTATAAGTTTTTTTTGGAGACAATTACATACTCGATACACCTTGTATGTGATTGTGTTAAGTACAAGAATGATATGATCAATAAAAAAAAAAAAAAAAAAAAGGAATTGATTATGCGCATACATTCTATGTCAATACACTATCGTATGTATCTTTGTTATTTGCATCTTTATATGAGTTAAGTTTTGGCATCATCAAAAAGGGGGAAATTGTTAGGAATTTTATTGTTTAGATTTTGATGAATGCCATGTAAAACTTAGAATAGAAAGTTAGCTCCCCAATTCTTGCTTTGAAATGTATTGTAACAATTAGAGTGGCCAAGGTGAGTTAAGTCGGCCTACGCTCCAACTTGCAAGAAGACAAGCGAAGGCTTGAAGGAAAACTCTCTTTGTGAGGCAGTGAGTACAACAAAGAAAAAATGAGGAGAACTCGATCGAGAAGCGGTGAGATGCGGTGAGTGGAACATCATCAAGTCAACCCAAGAGAAGCAAGTCTCAAGTCAAGTGATGAAGAGTCATCCAATGATTGGAAGGCGACTCTAAGTCACCTGGGAAAGCAAGGAAATGCGGTCAAGTCGAGATAAGCGTAAAAAGAACCGTTGCCACGAGAAATCAAGAGATTTACTTAAACAAGTAATATCTCCATACTACCTTTCTTGGAGTGCTCAGTCCCCGGAAGCGTGCAAAAGAAATGAACCAATGGGAAGCACTACACCGTGTCGAACTCGAAAAGGTGATAAAACATTTCATACGAGGAAATGGCAATTCCAAGAAGCGCATACCAATGAGCGCAAAGTGATTTTCAAAAATGAGCCTATCTCTTCAACGGGCAAATTTTTGAAAGTTCACTATAAAAGGCCGAGGAGTTTGTTTGAGAAGATGATGAATGACACACGTGAGATATACAAGCTTATCAAAAACTCGAAACATTCTCAATCCTCAAGCCTACATCTAGAAGTACATCAATCCAACACTTACCCGTGAAGGAAAGAGAACTTCAATCAGTTGAAGAGGAAAATACGAAAACAAGGGGTCTACATTCCAAGAAGGATTGTAGAAAGGTTCAAGGTGAACCAAGTCTTAAGCTTTTGGAGGGCTTCGTGATCAAATCCAAGGTGCTTGAGCAAGTGAGTGTAGTAGCAAGGCACTGCCTGTGAAGAAGCCGAGTCGTCGAGAAGCGGTGAGTGATCAAGGCGTCTCGGGCATCGAGTCCCAAAGGATCAAGTAAATTTGTTGTGATCAAGATTTGTATACGGGTATTACCACTTTGTAAACCGATCATTACTTAGTGGATTCCTCCAGGAGTTGGAGAAGAGAGGAGTAGAAGAATTACCCCATCTTGAACCTTTATAAAAACTTTCTTGTGTCATTTACATTTCAGCATTTAAATTTACGCACTTTTAATTGCTTATATCTGTGATAAATTTGCTATCCATTTGATAATCTATAAGTACTAAATCAAACTATAAAAACTTGCTTAATCAAACTTAAGGGTGTTAAGTCTTCCGCCGAAAAACAAAACCACAGTGAGTCAAATTTAAAGCTAACAATTTGAGTTACTCTATTAACGGCTCATTGAGTTTGTTGAGAGATTAACTCTACTTGAGTGACTAAATTTGTCCATCCATCAAGGACTGGTGTGTAGAACTCAGAGATTTAAAAGGCCTAAATCGAAAATTTGGTAAGGTTTATTCAACCCCCTTCTAAACCTTACACTTACACCCCTTGGGACCTACACCCGAAGATGGATAGTCACCGCATCCACTATCCAGATTTTGTTGTGAAAAACCAGCTCATTTCAGATATGCCAAATGAGCCATATGCAGGAAAGGATAGCCACACGCCAGAGGAAAGTAACCTGCTCACTGAAATGAAAGTTCATTAGCCGCACCAGAAATTCATTAAAGCTATTAGCCTTAAAGGGGTAAACGTTGAACGAATTAAAGATCCATCGCCAGAGAGCTCCTGCAAAGACCCAAGAGACAAATAAATGGTCAACCGATTCTGCAAATTCACGACAAAGAGCGCAAACCGAGGGGCCAATAAAACTCCCCCTGGCCCATAATAAATCCAAGACAGCCAGTCGATTGTGGATAGCCCGCCATGCCACCACCGATCGCCGTTCTGGGATATGTAGAGACCAAATCCAAGAACCCCACTTGACTGCCGGGTAATGGGGACGGACGTGATCATAAGATGCCTTCGAGGTAACCAAACCATCATCCGAATTCAACCATACACGTGTATCCTTGAATCCGGGGCAATAGGGACACATACAATAGCACAGACCGGATCTAAATAAGCATCCACGAACGAGAAGGTGAAGTGCTCCAGGACCCATCATAAAAGTAGTCCGAAATGCGCCGATGAAATAAGTATCTATATTTCTCTGGGATGCCAATTCTGTCTGCTATAGAATAACCCAACCAATTATCAATCTAAAATAATACATCGGAATTAGCTCCTGGGATCCAACGAGAGTCATCCAAGCAAGCCAAAATGCAAGGTTTAATCCCAACCCAGATTGACGAAGGAATAAACGACCTCCGGACCGCCCCATCCGATATCAAGTAGCGATGACTAAAGGTGCTGAAGATCACCGAATCCGAGTTCATGACCTTCCAGCCCAATTTCATCAAGAAAGCCGTGTTAGCCGTCACAATTGATCGAACGCCCAAACCCTCTTCAGTCCCAGGCGTGCAACACTTACCAATTAACCACCACCGACCCCTTAATATTCACATCCCCAGTCCAAATAAAATTACGCATAGCCCTTTCCATTTGCTTGAGCAAGGTGCTGGGCCATTTGTAAACTATCATGGTGTGCACAAAAGAACTAGTAATCACCGAATTAACAAGACAAACTCTACCAACAAGGGAAAGCGATGAACCTTTCCATCTTCTGAATTTGAGGATTACCTTATCAAAGACGAGCTGTAAATCCCCAACCTTAGGGGCACCCTTGAAGATTGGTGCGCCTAGATATATGGTGGGAAACGTCCTGGGCTGGATCCCCATGATAGTTTGCACCATCCCACGGACATACGATGAGACCTTGGAGCCAAAGTAAACTTTAGATTTCCGAGGATTCAACACTTGGCCCGAAATATCCGCATAAAGGGTGAGAATCTGAAAAAGGACACGTGCATTGGCTGAAGAATCCCCACACATAAAACAATATCATCCGCATATAAGATGGACGATGGGAAAATAATTCGTCTGGGCGCCGTAAATGGATCTAACCAGTTCTGATCCACCGCCACTTTAATAAGCTTACTAAGTACTTCTTCCGCGATGCAAAACAGTAACGGGGATAAAGGATCACCTTGTCTGACCCCTCTAAAACAGGGAAAGTACCCTACCGACGTCCCATTTAATAGCACTGATATTCTGGACGACCGAAGAACAACATCCACCCAGTGAATAAAAATCTCTGAGAAACCAAAGCGGCGCAAAACGTGTAGTAAGAAATCCTACTTCAATGTATCAAATGCCTTACGGATATCAATCTTCAAGATCATATTCGCATCCGAGCGACCCTGCAAGATATTGAACCCTTCAGAGACCATGACAATACAATCATGAATCTGCTTTCCCAGAATAAACCCAAACTGCGTAGGAGATAAAATAGGCAGCAATAATCGAACCCAAACGCGTAGCCAATATCTTAGTAATAATCTTGAACAGAAAATTACTCATAACAATAGGGCGAAAGTTCTCAATAGCATCCTTAGTCTTTGGGATAAGCGCCATGAAGCTAGCATTCAAACCCAAAGGCAAGGACGAACTAATGAAGAAAAACCTGACAACGGCGAACACCTCGACGGAAATGGCATCCCAGAAGTGGCGATAAAAAATCCCATTAAAACCGCCTGGTCCTGGAGAGCTATCCGAATCCATATGAAAAACCACTTCCTTAATCTCTGAATCCGACGAAATGACTGTCAAGCTTGCATTATCATGCGCCCCTACCTTGGGGAAATTACCTGATCAACTAAAGTATAATCCGCAGAGGTACCCCCGGTGTCCGCGAAGAGCTCCTTATAAAAAGAAATAATGTCCACTGTATCATCAGTGTAACTGCCGTTCACCAGAAGACTCTGAATACCCGTGCGTCCACTGCGAATCTGGCTACTACGATGAAAAAAATACCGTATTACGATCCCCATCCTTAAGCCAGGTCGAACATGCCTTTTGCTTAAGAAATTCAGATTGTAATAGCAACGTCTGAGACAACAACTTCTGGGCGTCCATCTCCATGTCCCGATGAGCAGCTATATAGCCCAAATTCTCAATATCTGCCTGCATCTGACGAACTTGCTCCATCTGATATTCCACCCTGCGATTAACGTCCCCAAAAACATCTCTGTTCCAGACCTTAATAACCTGCCTCAACCTTTTGAGCTTCCACATGACGCACAACATAGGGTTGGGCGTGGTGCAAGGAGCAACCCAAGAAGTGGTAACCAAATCGCGGAACATGTCATGATAAACCCACATACGCTGAAACCAAAACAGAACCGGACCCCTGCTAATGGAAGATGAGCAAGCAACCAAAATGGGATGATGATCGGATCCAATGCATGGAAGAACTAAGCCCTTGACAACTTGCCAAAGAGAGAAAAATTGACAAGTTGCTAGGGCTCGATCCAACTTTGCTTGAAGGAGGGATAGAGGCCTTCGGGGGGAGCACCAAGTAAATGAATTCCCCGTAGTCGGTACTGCAAACAAACCAGCATCCTCCAAGTAATCCCTAAAATCCTGACAAGATGCTTGGGATAAAGTACCATTGCCAGAGCGCTCATGGTGTCCCAAGACCGCATTAAAATCCCCAATAAGCGTCGGTCGGTAAGACCCAAATTCCTCAAATCCAACCAGAGCGCGCACCGAGCAATGTGATCATGCAAACCACGAGTGAAACCAACATGAAAAACCAAAGAACCGAATTGAACTTGCAGAACAATACATTGAGTAGAAGACCAAACCTGATTAAGGACAGAGATACCAGCATCACAAAAGACCCAAATGTCTGGACGTCCATTTGCCCGGAAGCTCTGAGCCACGAATCTCAATCCCAAACTATTCCAATAAGAATCCGAGATTAATGAAATGTCCACTTTAGGCTCACAAATAGCCACAATGGAAGGTTTGTGTTTTTGACATAATTTAAGAACATTACGAGAGGCAATGTTCCCAATCCCCCGGATGTTCCAGAAGATGCAATTCATTGAGACGGTGGAGGGGGTGGCACCGGTGATGACCGCACGGTAAAAACCAGAGTGTGGTGTGTTGCAGAATCTGACGACTGCGAATTGGTCACTTCATCTGCATAATCTGCCCATCGTTTTGAAGTAGAAAAATCTAACTCATTAGGCCCTGGTCGATCTGGCTCAATAGTAACATCATGAACTGTTGGTGATGGACCTTTAGTAACACTCGGATTAATCGGACTTAGCGGCGTCCGGGAGCTATCCCAGAATGCACGACTAAGAGTCTGAATTGGTTTTTCCAATGGATCTTTGAACCGTAATAGCGAGGATAGTGGAGACGGAGCGGTGTTGGAAGTAGGGGCCATGGGGACCGTTTCCCTCATTTGGATAACTGCATGAGAATCGCGAGATGGTTGATCGGGGTATCATCCGAATCGAGCCTCGAAGTATTACCAAGTTGTATATCCGTAGGGCAAGTGACTATTTTGCAGGTAGGGGATTCTGCTCGCATAGCCGAACCCGTATTTTTCATTGAGTCATCAACGGCCTTGCCCTTGTCCTGCTGCATAGGACATTAAACCTTACGGACCCTAGAATAACCCTGCTACACAGAATTTTGACGTGTTGCTGAGGATATGGGACGTCCCTGGGTAGGAGATGTGCGCCTTTCCGTGGTTGGGTTACCCACCGGATTAATCTGATGTAAGTAAGCGTCGAGTTCTCAGAACATCGCACTTCGAACAAAATTCGGTAATTTCTCATAACTCATTGACACAAATGAACACTGGCCAACTTGTTCCACCATGATGTGATCCTCTAATGGTTTCGATTGATCAATTTCCCCTAACACCCGGATGAAATACCCCAGAGAACCATCAAGCGATCGATGGTCAATTTGTATTGGATCCCAATTGCACTGGTGATCCCCAAGATGGTATTAGGATCCCAGTACTCCAAACTAAGCTCAAAGATTCGGACCCAAACACTTGCCACCGACGTATGTACCTTGTATGGATTGAAATTCGGGACCCATGGAGAGAGCCGAATAGTCCCTGGATTAAGTGCCCAGTTAATACGTAATTGAGCTCGAGCCGGATCCCACGCATTAAAAAACTTGACACAAAAAAATCCCTTACCCAGGGGGATTAATTTCCAATCATTCTTAATTCCCCATATTTCCGATAGGCGTTTATGCAGAAGCATAGTCGCCCATGGTTTATTACCCTTGCCTAAAATCACCCTTCCAATCAAAGAATAAGAAAATTTGGCGAGGCGTTGTTGATGAACGTTTTCATCAATAGTAACGGAATAATAATCTTCCTTTCTAACTGGTTTAGGGATAGAATGGGATTTACCAGCAAAAACATGCGAAAATATTGTAAAATTACCTGGGGCCGGCGTAGTTGAATCCATATCGTGGTGAGTACCTGAAACAATTTTAGCAAAAGAATGGCCAAAATTGGATTAAGCATTAGTATTATGAGCCGAATGTCAAGGGTTTGATTCATAATCGGATGTCATTGGGGGAGAGGTTCCAGCAATCTGGGATGCGTCCTTGTAAACAGCTACTGGGCGTGGGCCTATGGACGGGATTCCATGCAGACGGCAGACGGCGGCCCAGGGGTCATCACCCCCTGGGGAGGGCCTTGGAGGGAAAGTCACCAACCGGCCCCCCATAAAGCTCCACAAGGGGGCCTGCCCCCCCATGGCAAGCGACAACAATGGGGGGAAGGGGGGACGCCCCCCCAATAGCGGCAGTTGGCTAGGGAGAGGAGGGGCTGCACCCTTAGCTGCGCCCCCATGCAGGGAGTAGTCAGCATCAGCGCATGACGTGGAGGGCTGCTGCATTGTAGCAGCAACATGCGACGGAGAAACCTGCTGTGTGCTGTGCGATGGCGGTAAGTAACATTCAGGCGGGACCAGCCCCAAGGCCATGGGGGATGAGCACGGGGCCGACTTTCGCGATGGCACGAATGAAGGAGGGATTCCATAACAAGATAACGTTGTGGAAGGCTCCGACGGAGAAGCAGTCAGAACAACATCAACAATTGAGGACGCAACGGTGAAATACGAGGATTGCGACGTGGAAGGATTCAGTGGGCGAACTGAGGGAGGTAGGTAATTCGAAGTCAGCCCATGAAAAACATTTGACGAGGACATGATGATCGTTGAAGACGCCGGCAAAGACGCCGGAGATTGAAGTGGCCGGATCATTTAGACGAAGAAGGCAACGTGAATTGACATAAAATTTAGGAGCATATTAGGTTTTTTTTCATATCTTAACAAATCGCAACACTTCATCAAAAGGTATGTATTTTATGATATTCTGTTTGTGTGATTTGATATTAATGGTGCTTTTTTAATGCAGATCACTCAAGTCAGTTGAGTTGTCCAAAATCATTTTCTTGAGGGGGAAGTTTTCAGGTCACTCCTCTTCTTGACGGGAAGTCTTCAAATCATCTTTTATTTGAGCTGGAAAATCCTTTGACTGGAAACTTGCCTTCATACATACGCAAATGTTAGAGGGCCCCGTGGGAGGTTGTCACAGGGAGGCCCCTCCGACGCTCAAGTCAGCACGGTGAATGAGAGAAATAACAGTAAACAAATATTGTAAAATAGTGCGTAGGAGAATAATGCATTAATTTACCTACAGATAATAGGAGTTACCTTTTTATACCTAGGAGATGGGCCCCATGGGCCGTGTAGAAGAATTTGGCCTTTGGGCCAACCCCGTAGGAGAAAACGACCGATGGGCCAAACCCGAACTCCTTTGGGCCGATTTAATTATTAAGAGTCCATTAGACAATTAATATTAAATATATATATATAAAATAAATTATATATTTAATTAATAAAATACCATTTTGTCCCCAACATAAGACTCGCACTCGGTCTGAGGGATGAAGCAGGCGTATGAGCTAATCCGGTGTAAAAATATCGAGCTTGTCCTTTTGCCGTCTCTTGTCTTGCCCCGGAGGATCTTTGACGCTTTTGCATGAGGACACTTGAAAGGAGAGTCTTTGACCATGTCTTCCAAAGAAAATATTTTCCTCTATACTCTTCAACTTTGAAATTTTTGCTTTGTAGAAGTAGAAGACGTAGAAAAATTTCTTGAAAGTTGAGGTGAGAGTTGAAGTGCATCGAGCGGGGAGAGGGATAAGAGCACCATGGTCCATAGAGGGCACCCTGGAGTGCCTCCATGGAGTGGGCAAGGACGCCCCCTTGGAGCCCTCCCGGGGCGGTCACAAAGGCGTGTCCGGGCGCCACCCCAAGGGGCAGTCCAAGCCCCCAACCCATTTTCCTTTGCGATTTTTCCCGTCTTCTCCTGAGTTTTCGTATGTTTCAAGTCATATTCAGTTAGGTACTTCTTCCATTCCGCTCGGAGGTTGAGGTGTTCTTGTGATAACCACTAATTAAATTAGAGGTTAATGTAGGAGTTATGTTACGGGTTAGTTAGGGGTTAGTTTAGGGGTTTAGTTAAGGGCTATTTTAGAGTCAATTTATGGGTTAATATTAATTAGTATAAATATGTATAACTTCATACACAAATTTACACCATATTTCTAAGAATTATAAGGTAATAGTAGTTTTATATTTTTTTTGATTCAAATTTCATATATATATATATATATATATATATACAAATTCCCAATTCATAAGCTTTCTTTCAAATTTTTATAAATTATTTCATTAATTAGTTCGATTTATTAAAATCAAATATTAATTATATAATTTTATTTCATGTAGAAAACGAAGGGGTCGAGGACTAAGACTTTTATTATTTATTTTTCTACATCGAATATCTGCGATTATCAAGGTAGGAATTTCTATATTATTTATCTTTATTTAATGTTTCATGATTGTATTTTATTAATTGCAATATATGTTAAGAGGAAATAAATTCATATAAGCTAGGGGCCATGAAAAGAGTCCGAAATCAAAAATATCGTCGGGGTGAACCCGCAATGCTATATGCAGGAACTGGCCAGTCAGAGGAAAAAGAGGAAATTAATGAATTTATTGTTGTAATTATGTGAATCCTTTTCATGTTATATTAAATATTGGCAGATATATCCCTACCGAGCGATATGAAGCTCACCCCTATTATTACCATGACTTTTAGGTTGAGGGATCTGGCTGAAGATATGATGTTGTGGATAGTGGAATAAATCATGTTATATTTATATTTTAACTAAGTATGATCAAACTAAATTTCAGATTTATGACTTTAAATTTTTTTATGCTTGGGATAATTGTTGAATATTTAATTTGGAAGATGTAATATTATTATTATTATTATTATTATTATTATTATTCATGTTTTCCTAATAACATTTTTTGGAGTACTTTTAATTTATGAAATTGGGTTGTTTCAAGTGGTATTAGAGCAGGTTTACGTTTCTGTAGGCTTATAATGTTTTTTGAAAATTCAAATGTATAGTTTTTTTTAAGAAAAAATAATTAAAGTCAAACTTTGTATAAGATAAAATGGTGTAATACCATCCACCTCCGTCATATCTTGCTGGTCTCCTCAAGGTAAGAGAATTATTAATGCAAGTTATATTATAAAATTGTATCAATATGCTCATTTATGTCATGATGTATTTTATTATGATTTCATGTTATTATACTATGCTTTAGGAATATAATATCAGTTTGTATGTGAGATGAATAGAAATCTTGTATTCCTTCAAATATATATATATATATATATATATATATATTTGGAGGAGATCCTATGAGACCATAGCTATATGTAAGAACATAAGACTCAATCCACACCATCCAACAAAATAAAATAAACGGCTAGGATTTAATGGGATTTTCTAGTAAAAAAAAAATAGTGGGAACCAAATAGGGGTACAATAGGAACATCAAATTCAGCCAAATAACCGTTTCCCTGAAATCAGGGAATGAAATCTTACCATAATTACCATCTTCTTCCTCCACGATCAAACCAGCGAGAAAAATCAACATTCCCACACAAAAATAGAACCTGCAAAACAGAGAGAAAAATCGACCTTACAACCAGGAAAACACCAATATTGAAAATCAAGCATCGAAACACAAATCATAACATCATTGAAACAAAAAAAATCGCCATACACATCAACAGAATCGAGATTGCGATGTCACAAACACAAGATTCCCCTTCCACAATCCATTCGCATCAAAGAAACAATTTCATACCAATTCATCCGTAAAAATGTGTGGTTCGAAATGTAGTGTTGAACAATCAAAAAATTTACGACCCCAGCATCGCGGAACGGATGTGTAATTATAACAAATATTATGTGTGTTTACTATAAATATTCTGTACATATAGCTTTCTAATTATGTAAAACATAATCTCACATAACAATAAGCAAATTTTTTACTAATATGCTAGTTTACAATAAGGATAATGCTTGTATGGTGTTTTTAATGTGTATAGTTATAACAAAATATTGGAACATATGAGAATTTGTATAAAAAAATCATGTATTTAGTTCGTATTAATGATATGTGTTTATAGTGTTTCGAATTTGTGTATTGAGTATGAAAACTATGTATCACGTATAATGTATTATGCAAAATACATTTTTGCCTAATTACAATGCATGTATTATATGCTTAGAGTAGTAATTATGTACACAATGGGCATTAAATATATGTACTTATAAGACAAAGATTGGTGAGTATGATTTTGCACCATACGTTCATGTTCTGTAAATATAGTATTCTAGATTTGTATGCTTAGAGTAGTCATTTTGTACATAATGTGCATTTAAAACGTGTACTTAAAAGACAAAAATTGCATAATACGATTTTACACCATACATTGAAAGTTTGTGTACATAGTATTCAATATTTGTATATTTATTATGTAAATCTTATGTTTTTACCAGATCAAGCTCCATATTACACAGTTTATGTTGGTCAGAGGCTCGAAATCTCACCAGGATCGACTAAATATTGGATCCCAGTAGTGGAACAAGAAAAAATTCCTCGTCCGACATGCATTTCCGTACATTGGAGGTCGTAATACAATTCTACAAGGATTATGGTATGTGAAGTGGCTTCGACGTTAGGAGGTTGGGACACATAACAACGGGACATGCCCGACCCCACTTTGGCCGCCTCCCCGAGAGCAATGTGTATTTGTTATTGATTTCAATTTTTTTGTGTAATATATACGACATTGGCAAACTAAATATACATTATCTAATGCTAGAATATACATATCCAATACACTATGGCAATTTATGATTGTTGTACATAATTCTATGCATAAACATACAATATCTGCAACCTATTTATACATTATCTGTGTTTAAACTACACGTCGTTTTTAAGTGACAACATCGGGATCAATATATGCACAAGTGTTTAAAAATACATATTCTTATGCGTAATTGTACAAATTTCTATAACTACTTATATAGTTCTATTGACTACGTATAAAAAAGACATTTGATATACATTGTATCAATTTATACATAATCTTATGCGTAAATATACAAAATTTCATAACTACATGACCAAAATATGTGGCCTACTTAACTATACATAATTTTGTGCGTAAGTACACAAAATGTTGTAACTACGAATACAATATTAATGTTATATGACAACATTCGGACCAAGTGTACATAAAAAATGCAAAGTTATATTGATTAAAAAGAAAACAATCCATGTATGATCCATTCATATCCATAATTCAATGAAACATCTAAGTCATATACAAAAAGATGAGCATAAATATACATTGTATATTGTCTATTAAAAACAGAACTACAATAATATTGTCCCCGTCCAAAACTTTCTGACTTCTTCCATACACATGTCCTTTAGCTCATTGTTGTGGTGGAGGATTATTAAAATGAGTACTTCTCGCGCAAGTTAGGCGATTGAGGCAATTGTTCTTCTCAAACCACAGTCACATCCCTTGGTGCCACCGCCCATGTAGCTCTCCATATGCCTCATGGCATATATACCTAAATCAACTTTGTTTATGGTATCTCTCCAGGGCATGCATAGTCTAGACGGGGTGCATTTACAGACAATACTCGCCATTTGCGGACATCCTTTAGTCTCCAAGTAGTCCGAAAACATCCAAACCTGCGAATATACCATGGAAAACAACTTATGTGTACAAATTTAATACTTAAGTACACAATATTACATACCTATTTAAATACCCAGCAAAAATATAAACATACACTAAGCATTTCAAATATTTAAGCTTATGTGTACAAGTTCTAATAACTAACAACACGTTTTAACACTGATAAATACACAACATTATGGAACCAATTATTATACAAAAACATACAACTAACTATACATTTTCACAAAACCAAAATTTACATTACCATATAGCTAACTATACATAGTCCATTACATTATCGCGAATTAACTGTCCATTATCACAAAACTATATACACATTATCACAAAACTGATTATACATTATTCTATAGCTAAATACACATAATTCCAAAACATATATACATGCTCGCACAAGTAACAAAATAAAGTGTTTTATAACTAAATACACATTATTACATAACTAAACACACATTGTTATGCACCTAAAATACATTACCGTGCAACTGAGCATACATTATTAAAAACATAAAAGTACATTAACACAAAGGATAAATATACAAAATTACATAAACTAAATATACATAATTACATAACTATGTATATATTATTACACAACTAACAACTCACTGCACGAAGGTGCGAAATCGACCATGATAAATCGGAACTGAGAAATCGAAACAAATATAAACTAAAAGCACAGAACATAAGAACAAACAAAAATCACAAGAAAAAACCATTTTTCAACCCTATCGGCAAGAACGAATGCAATATATGTTTATACCCTAAAATTGAACAGAATAAAAACAATACAATCGACAATAAAAAAAAATAGAACCCTAACAAACAAGAAAGACCAAAATCAATGGGAAAACTTACACTCAAATGAACCCTGGAAGCTTGTGTTGAATCCTATCCATGAGTAGTCGCCAAAAATCAGAGATGTTTGAAAACCTTAGAAAATTCCGGTGATCGATATTTTGAAACAGAGAGAGATAGGGAGCAATTTTTCAATTTTTCGATTTTTTTTTACAGTCGATGGAGATGGAGGGAGATGGAGACGGAGAGAAAGCGATTTCGTATATTTTGAAAAGAGAAAGAAGAGAAAATCAGGATAATGAGATATCCGATTTTGATTACCAAAATTCGAAAATTAGGGATTTACAAATATATCCCTTAACTTAAAGGACAAATTACTTTCCTACCTTGCGTGCAACCACCCATGCCCAAAATGGAAAGTAAAATCGGACCATTGATTATTAAATCAAATGGTCTAGATGTGGTCTTATGTTCTTACCTAAAGGGATTGGTCTCATTTGATCATATCCATATATATATATATATATATATATAAATATACTTATGGTTGCAAATGCACATATATAGATGACAGGAACTCGCCACACTTTGCAAGAAAAGAACAATAATAATAATCGGGGTCCGAACCATCCCATTAACCAATTCAATCATTATTTCAACTATTAAATTGAGGAGGGAGTTAGTATTGGAGAATATATAGTTAAAATTCACCAATTGTGGTACAATGTGAGGAATGTCATCGACGCTCCAAACGAACGCGCCGCCTCCGTAGAGTGATTGATAGCTTACCTCGTTTTGGAACGTCAAGTGAAAAAAAGCTTTATGCCTCATTATTGGAGTATGCGAGGCATGATGACCCACCAAAAATCAACTACGGGACACTCATTTGCCAGGTTATATGGTAAATGGATTGAGTTTCGAATAATGAGGCTATGGCGAGAAGATGAAAGAAAGGAAGGAAACCGGAAGAATACCAGGAGGAAGATCCCGAAAGAAGATCCGGGAGGAAGATGAAGACATGTGTCAATAGAGATAGCGGGTCATGTATAGTAATAATTGATAAATAAATCCTTATTATATATAAAACTTCGGTTGTCCTTTAATTGATACTAATTTATTTGACCATTATATTATGATATTTAGATTTTAAGTTAGATATTTCATGCAAAATCCATTAATAACTTGGGATAAATAATAATAATAATACATTACGTATGACCTTAGGAATATGGCTCCCCGTCGTGGAAATCAAGTCAACAGTGAGAACTCCACTAACACATGAAACCAAACCACTCTTCTTGCTGGAGATACAATTCTTTGAGTTCCTCGAGGTGTGCGAAACAAGGGGACAACAACAACAACAACAACGCATGAGTCGTGGAACAATTCTACCACTATCGTCCACCCACATTCAACGGACGTGATGGCCCACTTCTTGAGAGGAGAATGGTTTCGATCAATTTTTCGATTTCATCGTTTGCCATGACGAACAAAGAATCGTATGTCTTGCCTTCGAACTCACTAAAGCGTTGATCCGGTGGGAAGGGTATTGGAGGACTAAGACCGAGGAAGAGCGGAATGCTTTAACATGGGATGAGTTGGTGATTGTAATGGAAAAGTTTTCCCGATGTATCATATCGGGACAAGAAGGAGACATAATTCCTTAACTTCAAACAAAGAAACATGACTGCCACAGAGTATGAGAGACAGTTCAATCAACTACGTCAGTTTGCTCCACACCTAGTGGATATTGATTTGAAAAAGGCTATGAGGTTCAGAAGAGGACTTCGAGCACAACTATCAGGAATACTATCAGCTCAAGGAGATTTAGAGTACTCTATGATGGTGAGAATGGATCATGAGGTGGAGGCAAGTTTTGCTGGGGACGTGGAGGAGCAAAAGTTGGTCTTTTTATCTGAAAAAAGAAAATGGGACGGGCCAAAACATAATAAAATGAAATAAACAAATAAAGACTAATAGAAATGCATGTCCGACTACGCAAGCAGATATGCTAACTTTCCCAAAATGCAAGAAGAATCATTTTGGAGAATGTTTAGTTGGACAAGTGAAATGCTTCAAGTGTAAGAAACCAGTGCATGGAGTCTCTAATTGTCCTCTCTTGAAAGCTGAGCGGGAAAAAAAGAATAAACATTTAGAGGTAGAGCTCGAATGTATGCTATGACTCAAGAAGAAGCTGATCAGAACCCGGTACAATGTCAGGTATGCTAACCATCTCTGGAATACCTGCTCTTGTACTTTTTGACACTGGTGCCACAAATTCGTTTTTATCTGCCAAATTGTTGGGAAATTAATTTTTAGATTTTGATGAATGCCATGTAAAACTTAGAATAGAAAGTTGGCACCCCATTTTTGTTGTAAAGTGCATTGTAATAGATATGGGGTCGGCCAGTCAAGTCAAGTCGGCCATGTCGAACATGCAAGAAGACAACGGAGACTAGAAGGAGGACTCATTGCGAGGCGGTGAGTGTGGCAAAGAAGAGAAGATAGGAACTCGATCGAAGGTGCAATCGAGATACGGTGAGTGAAGTATCGGTCAAGACAACTCAAGGCGACCAAGTCTCTAGTTGAAGTGATGAGAAGAGTCATCCAATGATTGGAAGGCGACTCGAAGTCAAGGGGAAGTTAAGAAAATGCGGTCAAGTCGAGATAATTGAAAGAGATCCGTTGCCTTGTAAGTCAAGAGAATTACTTAAACAAGTAATACCTCCATCTTGCCTTTCTTAAAATACCCAGTCAGGAAGCGTGCAAAAGGAATAAACCAATGGGAAATCAACTGTGTCGAACTACGGTGAAGAATCATTCATACGAGGAAGTGGCAATTCCAGGATCGCAACAAGACAAGCCAACGACCACAAGTGTCTTTTGAAAATAAGCTATCTCTTCAACGGGCAAATTTTTGAAAGATCACTATAAAGGAGAATCACTCTAAGAGAAGGTTACGAACCACGAACATTCAAGCTAACATTCGAATCTGTAACCAAAAATATTCTCAAGTCATTCAAGATCAATCCTCAAGCCTACATTACGAAGGAAATCAATCCAACACTCAATTTGTGAAGGAAAGACAACTTCTATCGGTTGAAGAGGAAAATATTTGAAGAATTAAAGGGGTCTACATTCCACGGAGGATTGTAGGAAGGTTCAAGGTCGAACAGTCTCTAGTTTTGGAGGCTTCGTGATCAAATCCAAGAAGCTTGAGCAAGTGTTTTGTAGTAGCAAAGCGGCCGCCTGTGAAGAAAGTTCGAGTCGTCACGAGAAGCAATTTGTGTGACCAAGGCATCTCGATCGAGTCCCAAAGGATCAAGTCACCGTGTGTGATCAAGACTTGTATCTGGACTTGTTAACCACTCGTATATTGATCAATACTTAGTGGATTTCTCAGGAGTTGGAGAAGAGAGGAGTAGAAGAATTACCCCATCTTGAACCTCTATAAAAACTTATTGTGTCATTTACATTTCAAGCACTTTAATTTTCGCATATTACTTTTATATCTGCTGATAAATTTGCTATCCAATTGATAATCAACCAAATGCTAAAACCAAGTATTCAACAAACTTAACCAAATTCAAGGGTGTTAAGTCTTCCGCTGAAAACATATCACATTCGAGTTAAGTCTTTAGTCAAAACAGCTGAGTTATTCTATCAACGGACTCGGTCAGTGTTGAGTGACTAACTCTGCTGATTAACTAACTTAGCTGTCCATCAAGGACTCAGCTGTGAAGTATTAACTCTGAACAATTTAAAAGGACTAAATCGAAAAGTTTGTAAGGTTTATTCAACCCCCCTTCTAAGCCTTACACTAATACCCCTTGGGACCTACACAAATTTCATGCTATATTAGAAAATAAGAGTGCTAGAGTAAGTGAACTCCTTGAGGTTGGCTTGCCATCTGGAAATTCGATAACAACTGACTCAGTGAATAAGGATGTTGAAGTGAATATAGGGGGAAAATATCTTAAAGCTGATCTATACATAATTAAGATGAAGGATTTTGACGTAATCTTAGGTATGAATTGGCTTAGTAAATATGAGGCAGACATTAAGTGTCACGAGAAATATATAATATTCAAACTGTCAGAAAATGATGAGATAAAATTCTATGGGATTAAGTCTAAGGCAGTACCATGAGTGATATCGCCTATCGGCAATGAAGACAAGAATGATGTTGAAAAAAGAAAATTTTCAAGCATATCTAGTGACACCTAATGACGTACCAATTGTGCAAGAAATTTTGAATTTATTCCCAAAAGGCTTATCGGGAATTCCTCCAGATCGTCAGGTTGAATTTGGAATAAATTTGGTACCTTGGGAAACACCTATATCTAAGCGCAACCTATAGGATGGCGCCAAAGGAGTTACGAGAGTTAAAGGCGCAAATACAAGAACCTTTGGATTTGAGATTCATTAGACCTAGTGTATCTCTATGGGAAGCACCAGTTCTCTTTGTAAATAAAAAAGATGGGTCACTTAGAATGTGTATCGATTATAGAGAACTTAATCGACTCACAGTGAAGATCAAGTACCCGCTACTGAGGATTGAAGACTTGTTCGATCAATTGAGAGGTGCCAACACTTTCTCTAAGATTGACTTGAGATCTGGATATCATCAGTTAAAAATTAAATAGTGTGATATCCCAAAAATTCTATTTAGAACCCAATATCGACATTATGAGTTTGTAGTAATGCCATTTGGGTTAAGTAATGCACCAACAATATTCATGGACTTGATGAATAGAGTGTTTCATCTGTATCTAGACCAATTCGTCATAGTCTTTATAGATGATATACTTGTATATTCAAAGAATAGAGAGTAACATACTGAGCACTTAAGAATAGTGCTAGAAACACTTCACAAGGAAAAATTATATGCAAAATTCAAGAAATACGAGTTTTGGCTAGATCGAGTGGTGTTTCTCGGTCATGTAATCACTGCTCAAGGAATTGAAGTAGACCCGGTTAAATTTGAAGCAATCAATGAATGGAGTGCACCTATGAATGCTAATGAAGTTCGCAGTTTTCTAGGTTTGGCAGGCTATTATCAGAGATTTATTGAAGGATTCTCAAAGATAATTACCTATGACTCAATCGATAAGAAAATGGGAGAAGTTCAATAGAATGAGATATGCGAAGACAGCTTTCAGGAGTTGAAGCGAAGGCTAACTTCTTGATCAATATTAACAATTCCTAACCCCACTAAAGATTTTGTTATTTATAGTGATGCATCAAAACAAAGCTTGGGATGTGTGCTAATGCTACATGGTAAAGTGGTTGCCTACGCCTCAAGGCAACTAAAGCCACATGAGTTAAACTATCCTACTCATGACCTAGTGTTAACTGCTGTAGTGCATGCATTAAAAAACTGGCGCCATTACCTATATGGAGGGAGATGTGAAATCTTCACCGACCACAAAAGCTTGAAATATATATTTACTTAGAAAGAGCTAAACATGAGGCAAAGAATGTGGTTGGAATTGGTGAATGACTATGATTGCACTATCAACTATTATCCGGGTAAAGCTAATGTTGTAGCCAATGCATTTAGTCGTAAAATGTTCGACCGCTAAACACCTATAAAAGTCTAACAATCCTCGCAAGAGAACGAGATCAATCGTAGGGTAGCAAGTTGACCACAAGTCGTCTCTCAAGGAAGACTTAGCCGGCAAATAATTATTATGTATCACAATTGACAGAAAATAAATCCTAAACACTCTAACCAGATTTGTTGGTTTTATTTAAACTAAAAGAAAATAATTAAAAGGACAAATTAAAATCCAGGCAAGTATGGGTACCTAAAACCTAATTTCCTTGATTGCGAGGTCGAGCGGTGAGTGCCAAAGAACCTGGTACATGAATAGTGGTACATTCCGGACACATGGCAGAAATAAGAAAAATCTATCAAAATTCAAGGATGTTAGGTGCAAAAGTCATATTTGGAGGAAATGAAGCTCTAGGAGAAATAAGAGGCATTGGATCCATCAAGAAAAATAGATTAGAAATTACGGATGTTGAATATGTTGAAGGCCTCAATTTCAACTTGCTAAGCATAAGTCAACTCGTGACAAAGGCTACAATGTTGGATCCGATATGGGTGTATGCCAAATCAAGGATCTTTGAAACTAATGAAATAGTGTTGCAAGGATGCGGGCAAAAGAATATGTATGAGGTAGATTGGTCAATTGCAACACCAAGCACTTGTCGCTAGCAAAGAGCACAAATTAATGAATCAAGTTGGGCACAAGAAGTTCGAGTCACCGAATTTCAAAACTATTAACAAACTTGCAAGTAATCTTGTGGAAGGACTTCCCGGACTCGATACAAGAAAGAGAGTATATGTGATGCATGCGGATGGGAAAACAGATCAAATCATCATTCAAAGAAAAGACATGTCCATTTTCAACAAGAATATTGCACACCGCTACATATGGATCTATTTGGTCCGATTGAACCAACAAAGATAAGTGGGAAGAAATACACCTTGGTGGTAGTAGATGACTACTCAAGATATACATGGACAATATTCATGTGTAAGAAGAAAGAAACTCTGCTGAGAAACTACCCACGGTGATGAAGAGAATACAAAATGAGAAGAGTCAAACCATTATCAAAATAAGATCTGACGGAGGAACCGAGTTTGTCAATGGTATAATAACTCGATCTTGTATTGAAAATGGTATTAGTCATGAATTATCTGTGACAAGGACTCCACAAACAGAATGGAGTTGCGAGAAAGAAGGAATAGAACCCTCAAAGAAGCAGCAAGGACCATGTTAGTCGAATCAGGGCTGCCTAAAATATTTTGGTGTCAAGCAATAAACACAAAGATGCTATACTCAAAATAGATACATGATAAGCAGACGGTGACAAAGACTCCTATGAGATTTGGACAGGGAGAAAGCCAAATGTTGCATACTTTAGAATATTTGGATGCAAATGCTTCATCCATAACAATGGCAAAGATAATTTAAAGGCCTTTGATGCTAAAGCTGATGAAGGTATCTTCTTAGGATACTCAGCTGAATGCAAAGCCTACAGAGTGCTCAACGTAAATGGAGAAGACATTGAAGAGTCAGCTGATAAGCTGAATCAACCAACCATGCAGAAGAGTCCCTATGTTGAAGCTGAAGCTGGAATTATAAATCCAGATGAAGATGAGATAGCTGAGTCTCAAAGACAGCTGGAAAATCTGCAGCTAAATGATGATGAGAGAGCTGATCAAAATGACACAGCTGCAAGACGACTGAATCCAGCTAACTTACTCCAACCTGATGTAAGATGGCTGAGAGACCATCCACCAGAACTAATCATTGGAGATGTAAGAGAAGGTGTGAAAACTAGATCCAGAACTCAACAAGAAGCAATGTTTACTTGCTTCATCTCACAAATAGAGCCAAAAGATGTGTCACAAGCATTGGATGACACACATTGGATTCAAGCCATGCAAGAAGAGCTGAATCAATTTGAGAGGAATAAAGTGTGGGAACTGGTTCAAAGACCCACCCATCAAAATGTTATTGGCACTAAATGGGTGTTCAGAAACAAGATGAATGAGGAAGGTTCTGTGGTGAGAAATAAAGCAAGATTGGTAGCCAAAGGGTATTTCCAAGAAGAAGGAATAGATTTTGATGAAACTTTTGCTCCTGTGGCAAGATTGGAAGCAATAAGAATGTTTCTTGCCTATGCAGCTCACAAGAACTTTATTGTATATCAAATGGATGTAAAGAGTGCATTCCTTAATGGGTTATTAGAAGAAGAAGTATATGTTGAACAACCTCCAGGATTTGAGCAGAAGACTCTTGCAGATAAGGTATACAAACTCAAGAAAGCTTTATATGGTTTGAAACAGGCACCCAGAGCATGGTATGATACATTATCGCAATTCCTGACTGAGAACGGATTCACAAAAGGCAAAGTGGATAGAACACTCTTCAGAATTCAAGATGGGAAGAGTATACTGCTTGTTCAAATATATGTGGATGACATCATCTTTGGATCCACAAACAAAGAGTTGTGTGATAAATTCTCAAATCTCATGCAAAGCAAATTCGAAATGAGCATGATGGGAGAGCTGACATTCTTCCTTGGACTCCAAGTAAAACAACTAAAGGATGGAACCTTCATAAGTCAGACAAAATACACCAGAGATTTAATGAAGAAATTTGGTATGAAAAAGAAGTCTTCTGTGAAAATACCAATGAATACATCAGTCAAAATGGATATGGATGCAGATGGCAAGCCTGTAGATCAAACAAGATACAAAGCACTTATTGGATCATTGCTCTATCTCACAGCAAGCAGGCCAGACATCGCCTTTGTTGTAGGTGTATGTGCAAGATTTCAATCGCTCAAAAGAAAGCCACATGATCATGACAAGAGAATCTTGAGATATTTAAAAGGAAGCCAATAAGTTGGCTTATGGTATCCTAAGGAAGGTGGATTCAAGCTAATTGGATATTTGGACTACGACTATCTTTGGATGTAGAGTTGTGAGAAAAGTACCTCGGCACATGTCAAATGCTTGGAAATAGGCTAATTTCTGGTTTAGCAAGAAGCAAAATTCAATAGCCACCTCCGGTGAAGAGAATACATAGCTCTTGGTTTTGTTGTGCCCAAGTCTTATGGATGAGACAAAGAGTGAGAGACTATGAGATTGAAGAAAAGGAAATTCCAATTATGTGTGATAACACAAGTGCAATTGCAATCACTCAAAATCGTGTTGCATTCAAGAACAAAGCACATTGATGTCGATATCACTTCATAAGAGATCATGTTGAAAAGAAGGACATCACCTTGGAATATATCTCAAGCGATAAGCAATTAGCTGACATATTCACAAAACCATTATGTGAATTAACATTTGAAGAACTCAAACATGAATTGGGGTTAATTGAGCTGAGTTGATACTCAGAAAACTCAAAGAAAAGAGATGAAACACGAAAAGATGAAAAAGAGCTGAACTCTTAAATCAGCTAAGTGAATCACCAGAGTATCGGAAAATTTTGCATCGAGTTGGTGACGGTGAGTATTTATGTGCAAAGAGAGAAGAGTTAAATCAGCTAAGGAATAAGCTGAGTCATTTATGAGTAAAGTGACAAAAACGCAGTCGTGTTTACAAAGCGGGAATATTTTTTTTTGGTATGACGTCAGCATAATTATGACGTGTACAGTCAAAAGCTGCACACAAAGCTTATGATTGGATATAAATGCTGCCGCATTAAATACGAGAGATTAAAGGTTAATCGGCGTGCAAAATCTAAGCCGTTGATCTTGATCAAATTTCAAAAACCACCCGCACGTCCTTTCATGACCCATACTTAAACCTTTTCGTCCGATTTTCTCTCACTTTACCAAAACTGTTCATCTCTCCCAAAGGCAAAAGAAAGAAATTTTCTCTCAAAACCCTACAAAATTCTCAAGTTCATTTTCTAAGTTTCGTTCGATAAAACATCTAGAAATGGCATCTACTCATGATTTCGTCAAGCTGGGAAAGCAAATCCACACTGGGTCTACTATGGATTTCGACGGCATGCTTAAATAGGGATCCGACAACACTCTCGTGAAGAAGATTGCTGAGAAGCTGGAAAATTCTGGATTAAAACCATTTTTGACGATGGAGTTCCCAATGACCTACGTGGAAGAGGTCGCACGAGTTCACGTGAACGCCGAAGTTCACGATGAGGACATCAAGTCCTCTATTCACGGAAAAAGAGTTCACCATCACGCTAAGATCCGCGAACACTTGTTTGTTCTTGGTGGAAGAGTCCGAGATTTATGAAGTCGATGTTGACCTGGCCTTTGCTTGGAAGGAAATAGCCAAGTCCGATTGTCTTTGCGAAAGTGGTCTATCTGACTAATAAGAAGTGTCAGCGAAAGAGGACTACCACAAATTCTGGACATCGTTGCCAAATGCATAGACATCAAATTTGGAAGCTTTGACCGGTGTCCAAAGCTAAGTTGATCGTGATGGCTGCGATCATTGAAGAAAAGAAGGTGAAGCTGGCTGAGTTTGTATACAACTGATCGCGAGAATATTGGGAATAAATCCTTCAAGGAGGATGGTACATTTGGAGGTTCCTCGGGATACGGCCTGGTGATTGGCGGATGATGGAAATAAAGGAGTCCCTCTTGGACATGGAAAGCGTTCCACGTAAACAAGAGGATGTTTCGATCAAACCTCTCTACAAGCGCACGTAAGAGAGCTTACGCTAAGAGGCCGATCGAGTGAGGGGAATCGGTGACCGGATGATACAATGTCTCCTCCTGTTTGATACATGTTTTTATCTTAATTTTGATGATTTTATTTTATCACCAAAACAATGTTTTTAAAGGTTGTCCAAATACTCCTAAATGATTTAAAATGATTTTAATATTTTAGGAGTATTTCCTCAAGTTTATTTTTGATAATAATGGACAACACTTTTAATGATTTTATATCAATGGATTTTTCACTCCTAAACAAGGTTCCTAAATGTTGTCTAAATACTCGATTGGTTTAAAATGTTTTTACTAAATTTTGGAGTATTTCTTGGGTTTTATTTTCGACAAATATTGGACAACATTTTTGTCTCGTGGTCGACCGGTCGCCCCTACTATAGGGCAACCCGTACCTGAAGATGTTTTTAGAAACAGAAAATGAGACGGGAGTAAAAACAAGCAGGTCGCCGTGCCGCTTCGGCGTCGGCCGGTCCGGTCGACCGGCCGCCAATGGCCGGCGGTACACTGCAAGTTTCATGTTGAAACAGAACTAAAACCTTGCAATTTTGATTAGGGGACCGGTTGAGACAGGGGTCGACTGTCGGCCGGCCGACGCCGTCGGCGGTCGCCTGTTGTATTTTTCAAAGTGTTCTTATTTTCTCTTATTTTAATGACGTCGCCTGTGTATATTGGCGGCAAAAATATGACCGTTTGGAGACACATTTCCTTAAATTGTGGGATTGATTTCTAATGACTATATTCTTGATTTTAATTGTATTTTCTGTAGATTTCCAATCCCAAGAGGAGCCTATGCTTGATCAATCATCTCCTATAAATAGAGGAAGTTTTGGAGCAACCAAAACAACAATTGAAAACAACACAACAAGATACACTTCAAGCAAACACTTGGTCTTTCATTGTTATTATTCTTGTTGTAAAATTGCCTAGCTTATCACTTTCACATCTTTGAGGTCTAGGCTATTCTTGATTACACTTCGCACTCAAATTGTATTATTCATTATTGAGTTGTAATCTTGATTTTTGGTTATCATTCAAACACAAGATATCCTTGTGAGTGTTCTTGTGGTAAGAGCACACTTAGATGATCTAGGTGATAGGTGCAAGAAGATTGTGGTGATCTTCTTATTGAGGTGTTGAAGAATTTGGTATTCTTCAAGGTTGAAGATTGTGGTAATCTTCACAAGGTGCCGTTAAAGGAAGATTGTGGTAATCTTCAAAGGGAGATTGTGGTAATCTCCAAAGGTGGTGTTGAAGAAGAGTGTGGTGCTCTTCAAGGTGTTGTAAGTTGAATTTGTATTAATTTTGGTAATTAATAAAATTCTTTTTCTTTGAAATCCATCCCGGATATCTTTGGGGTGGTAGAGGATTAGGCCCTAGGTGGGTTGAACCTCTTTAAATTGACGTGTGTTGTTTACATTCCGCACCTTTATTATTTTGTTTGAGCATTCGATTGAAAAAGAGGGAAAAATAGAAAAGATGGAGATAATCTATTCACCCCCCCTCTAGATTATCGTAGCCACTTGGACTTACAAGTGGTATCAGAGCCAAACTCTTTGGTAAGCTCGTTTCACATCGCGAGTGAAGAGAAACGATCGTCGGCTACGAACGAAGCTCATCTATTCGGCACCTCCACCACCAAGCCACCACTACTTGACTCCAAGAATTTTAATTTTTGGAAAGAAAGAATGGAATGCTATCTACAAGGTTTCGGGTTCGACGTTTGGAACACCGTCATTAATGGAGAATCCATTCCGACGAAAGATACACCACACACCTCAAAAGGCTTCAAAAAGCTCAATGATGAAGAGAAGAAAATCATCTCCTTAAACGGTAAGGCTTTAAATATTTTGTATTGTTCATTTACTAATCTAGAATATGAACATATTGTAGGAATAAAGTCGGCACATGAAGTATGGCAAAAATTAGAAGCCATCTATGGAGTATTTGCAAATGAAAGGAGTCAAACAAAAGCATCTACTTCTCAAGATCATACAAGCTCAAATCTAAGGAACAAGCCTCCTACAATTTCCAATTATGAAGAAGTTGAATATTGTTTTATGGGCATCAATGAAGAAAATGAGGTATTTCTTAAACCCTCTACTTCCTATGATATTGTCATTCAAAATGATTATAGTGATTTACAAAATGATTATGATGAACTTCAAAATGAATTCCAAAGCTTACTTGTTAGATACAAAAATTTGAAAAAGGAATTCAATATTTTGAAAAATGATAAGGATAGTTTATTTACTTCTTATGAATCACTATCATGTGCTCACACCACCACACTTGACAAGGTTAGAAACCTTGAAAAAGAAAATAGTACTCTTGTTGAGAATATTGATTGCATGAAAAAGGATTTATTAAAATCCAACTTAAGTACCAATAAAATGTCCAATATTGTTGATATTCATAATTGTGATAAAGGACTTGATCATAAGCCTAATGTTGTTAATCATATGAAAAAGAATCAAGTCACTATGCATATTGGTCATTATGCTCCTAGAATTATTATTTGTTTTTATTGTGGCAAAAAGGGTCATACGGCTAATTCTTGTCGGGCTAGAAATAGCTCTAAATATTGTTGGAGACCTAAAAGTCTCAAAGCTAATCTTAAAGGACCCAAACACATGAGGGTACCACAAAACAATGTGCTATTAGGTACCCGGCAAAGCAAAAATCGGAGAAAATTCATGCCACCA
The DNA here is from genome assembly GCA_016081115.2 of Rehmannia glutinosa. Lineage (NCBI taxonomy): Eukaryota > Viridiplantae > Streptophyta > Magnoliopsida > Lamiales > Orobanchaceae > Rehmannia > Rehmannia glutinosa. The sequence goes on from CM071926.1 coordinate 118,172,739, forward strand.
AGAAAACATCAAATGAACGTTTCATTTGATCAAAGAAGGAGAAACTACTCTCAACAAAGCCAATTCCCAAGAAGAGCGTATAATCAAAATGGGAAGAACACAATCCTTGGAAATGGCAAAGACATCATCAACAAGATGATTTTCAAAGAAGAAGAAACCATCAACCATGGGAAGGTAACCAATCTTGGAAATGGAGAAGTCATCATCAACAAAGTGACTTCTCAATGGGAAGATATCATCAACAATGGGAAAGACACAACCCATGGAAACGGCGTAATTGGTAAACCGTATCTCCCCATTTGTATATGCATTTTATTTTTAAATCTATGCATACTTTTAATTGTGTCTTAATTGCAAAATGAATCTTCAAGTATTTATTTTTAATATAGGTCTCTTATATATTTATGAGTTTCAAAATTTTTAAAGAGACCTTGCATGATTTTCTAAAACTCTTGAGCATTTTATTAGACTTATGTGGCTTATTATCTCTTATGAAATCTTATAGCATAAGCTCTTTTTGATATCTCATATTACTTGCCTACACTTGTATTTTCTATGCAAATGTTGTCTAAGAATTGTGTAGAATACATATTTCATACTCATTGGCTATTACGTCATCAAGTTTCTTAAACCATCGAGGTATGTCTACTCGTATTTTTCTTTAAACTCGATTTTATGCTTATGCACATATCTTTCAAGATATTTCATTTTGATCCCTTAAAGTGCCCCTAATTGATCTTGCAAAATATTTTCTTTTAAAAGGCACTACGTGTTTAGTCTCGATTTTATCGTTTATATGTGTTCCCAAAACCCATATTTGTTGGAAATAGTCCAAACTTATATTTTTGCAAAGTTTTAAAACTTTTGGGGTGAAAAATCGAATTTTGGAAAACTCGGGAGAAAGAAAAATCTGGGGCCGGTCAAGCAGAGCGACAGTCGCCCGCACATCGACGGTGCCGCCTCGCACATCGACCGGTCGCCCCATACCTCGACCGGTCGCCCAGGCCATTTTTGCTAGTTAAAAACTTTCTGTCTTCTTCGCAAAACAGACACAAAAAATCCCCAAACCCTTGTTGAGCGAGAATTTCATCCCCTTTCTTCAAATCTTCAATTCTTCATCATTTTTCACGATTCTTGTTGGTAATCTTCTTATTTTCATAAGAATCTTACACATATGGCACCTCCAAAAATTCTACCGAACGAAATCCTCAAAAGAGGAGAAGGAGGCAAAGGGGAGAATCTTCTTCCAATCCCCAACAAGATGACATTCTACAAAGAGACCATCAAAATCGGCTTACGGAAGAGGAGATTGTCGAATTAAGAGCCGGGGTTTCAAAATCGAGCATTCATTGGGACTCTAGTAAGTTATCACTCCTCTACGAGCCTCCCTCTAGAGCTAATAGATTTCGATTTTTAAATAAACTTGCGGAGGAACATTATGAGAATATTGGATTAAATGATAAGAAAATTGCGTGCACTCGTATGGTTCACTTTCAAGCTTTTCATGATGAATTTCCGGATATTAGAGCTTATTTTGAAATTCAAGGATGGGTTTCACTTTGGGATAATCCGTGTTTGCACTATGATGACAAGCTTATAAAACTTTTCTATGCAAATATGTGGATTGTTGATGCTACGATAGATAATCCTTTGGAACTTCACACATTTGTTAATGGTAGGCATTTTTCATGGACATTGGCCGATATTTGTAATCACTTTAACGTGCCAAATGATGGAGTAGTCAATGTGGATTGCGCTCATTGGGATGATAACATTTTCGGTGTTTCACTAGATGATGTGAAAACCTTTTTAGGAGTATATCCCGAAGTGACATACTCGGCAATGCCGCCAAATTATCGGATTATATCTATCATTTGCTCCTATTGTGTTTGTGGAAAGGAAGTAAAACTTCCAAGCAATCTCGAACTCTTTCTCACCTATAAGATTGTTCAAGGAGAAAGAGTAAATTATGGGGCAATCTTTGTGTATTGCTTATTGGAATCTAGAAAGCTTACCAAGAAAAAATATACATTGGGTAATTTGATTTGCCGTCTCCTATATTTATCGGGATACCCGGAAAATGAAATGAATACCGAAATTCGTCACAATGATTTTGATAATGCCAACATTCTACAAATGGTAAGAATGCGACGACATTTACCACGGGTTCCTACCAAAGCCGCTAGGGCGTGCCGACATCAACAACAACCTCGGGATGATTTCTTTAATGACAATGAGGTTGAAAATATTGGAAGAGGTGAGTTTGACGAACAAGGAGATGATGTGGGGAATGAAGAGGAAAATGAAGAAGAGAATGTGGGAAATGAACAAGAAATTAGGGAGGAAGGAGATGAAGATGAGTCGGATGTCGAGGATCTAAATCTCAAAGAGAGAATGGCCAAAGTGGAAAGAGAAACATTTAGAGATGTGGCCTCTCTTAGAAAAGAGCTCCGGGTTGTGAAAAAGGAAAATTCTAGTTTGAAGAAGTCAATCGGAAAATTGAAGAAATTTATCAAAGATCTCATTCCGGAGGAACTTGCTTCTCTTCGGACGAAGATTGATACCCCCACCCCCTTTACTTTCTAGCATTTTCATTAATGTTGCTTTGTATTTTGATAAACTTTTGTAAAACTCATTTGTACTAATGATATTTGCTTGTTTTTCTTAAAGGGTTAAAATTGCAAGTTGATAATGACTTGTGAATGATCATGACTTTGATGGAGTATTTGATGGTAAAAATACTCTAAAGCATTGTTTGATAATTGGTATGAAGTACTTGATGGTAAAAGTGCTTCTCTTATTGCCTTGTTCATTATGCTTAGTTGGATATGTTGGGACATTTGATACATGTATTGTTGAAAGCATGACTTATTACTTGATGGATGCTCTAATTGTTGGCATTTGTAATGCCTTGATCATTCTTAGCTTATCTCAATTGGGTTGAACCCTTGAGAATCTACTTTGAGCTTATTATTTGATGAACAAATTGTTGCATATGGTGCATATGATTTCTTTGAACTTTGGAATGAGGTTGATTGATGATATGAAAATTTTTTTTTTGGCTTGAAACCTTTACAAGGACTATATACAACCTCTTTTTATTTTCATGCGCACAAGGTGTTCGATGAAATGTCGCAATGAAACTTTCAACTTCTACATGATTCTCTTGCTTCAAAATGTCTTAAAATCTTTTTGAAATCATGTTTTTAGCATACTAATGAGCTTATGGATCTCTTATGTTTCTATTCTCCAATTTTCCTTGGATTACTATGCTTTAATTGCTCAACGGTTATTAAACCGTCCCTTTGGCGCGCTTTGATATTATTATATGGTGTTTTCACCATCCTAACATTCTTTTTGATGATTCCAAAGGGGGAGAAAAACAGGATATTGGCTCATTAGCTCAAAGAAGCTAATAAAAGCTTGTCATAAAAGCTATAAGCTATGGCTCATAAAAGCCATAAGTTGTGATTCGTTTTAGTCTAATTGTTGCTTGATGGACTTATATTATTGTCTAAAGATGTTTTGTGACAGGGGGAGCTTATTAGCTCTTGAGCAAATTGTAAAAGCTAAAGCTTTTAGCTTATGGATAATTGCTTTTACATTATTCTTGATATGCTTGTTGATAGGGGGAGCTTGTGCTTATTATTGAATATATTTACTCCTTACTTGGTTGCTTTAATATTTTTGGAAATTTTGGTTGCTTCCAAACGGTCAAATGTTTTTACCGGAAAATCATTTCTAAAATTGCTCTCTTAGTTTGTGTAAAAATTGTTTTGGTTTGTAATCATCAAAAAGGGGGAGATTGTTTGATACATGTTTTTATCTTAATTTTGATGATTTTATTTTATCACCAAAACAATATTTTTAAAGGTTGTCCAAATACTCCTAAATGATTTAAAATGGTTTTAATATTTTCCGGAGTATTTCCTCAAGTTTATTTTTGATAATAATGGACAACACTTTTAATGATTTTATATCAATGGATTTTTCACTCCTAAACAAGGTTCCTAAATGTTGTCTAAATACTCTCGATTGGTTTAAAATGTTTTTACTAAATTTTCGGAGTATTTCTTGGGTTTTATTTTCGACAAATATTGGACAACATTTTCTCGTGGTCGACCGGTCGCTCTATAGGGCAACCCGTACTTGAAGATATTTTTAGAAACAAAAATGAGGCGGGAGTAAAAACAAGCGGTCGGCCCAACTTCGCTTCTGGCTCAAGGCGTCGTTCGGTCCCGGTCGGCCGCGCAATGATCGGCCGACCGGTACTGCAAGTTTCATGTTGAAATAGAACTAAAACCTTGCAATTTTTGATTAGGGGGACCGGTTGAGACAGTCGGTCGAGCCGGCCGACGTCGGCCGGTCGCCTGTTGTATTTTTCAAAGTGTTCTTATTTTCTCTTATTTACGTGGCCGGTCGCCCGTGTATTGACAAAGACAAAAAATATGACCGTTTGATAGCGAACCACATTTCCTTAAATTGTGGGATTGATTTCTAACACCTATATTCTTGATTTTAATTGTATTTTTCTCAGATTTCCAATCCCCAAGAGGAGCCTATGCTTGATCAATCATCTCCTATAAATAGAGGAAGTTTTGGAGCAACCAAAACAACAATTGAGAAACAACACAACAAGATACACTTCAAGCAAACACTTGGTCTTTCATTGTTATTATTCTTGTTGTAAAATTGCCTAGCTTATCACTTTCACATCTTTGAGGTCTAGGCTATTCTTGATTACACTCGCACTCAAATTGTATTATTCATTATTGAGTTGTAATCTTGATTTTTGGTTATCATTCAAACACAAGATATCCTTGTGAGTGTTCTTGTGGTAAGAGCACACTTGGATGATCTAGGTGATAAAGAAGATTGTGGTGATCTTCTTATTGAGGTGTTGAAGAATTTGGTATTCTTCAAGGTTGAAGATTGTGGTAATCTTCACAAGGTGCCGTTAAAGGAAGATTGTGGTAATCTTCAAAGGGAGATTGTGGTAATCTCCAAAGGTGGTGTTGAAGAAGAGTGTGGTGCTCTTCAAGGTGTTGTAAGTTGAATTTGTATTAATTTTGGTAATTAATAAAATTCTTTTTCTTTTGAAATCCATCCGGATATCTTGGGGTGGTAGAGGATTAGGCCCTAGGTGGGTTGAACCTCTTTAAATTGACGTGTGTTGTTTACATTCCGCACCTTTATTATTTTGTTTGAGCATTCGATTGAAAAAGAGGGCAATATAGAAAAGATGGAGATAATCTATTCACCCCTCTAGATTATCGTAGCGATTGGACTTACACTCCCTCCTAAGAAGATGCTGCCCCCGCAACAAAGAAAAAGAAATCGCACTGCCCCGCAGTAGCCGAGTCACCCGCCCCGCAGTAGTGTCTCCGCCCGCAGCCGCAGATGGAGGAGGAACCGTTAATCCCTTCTCCGGTGATCAAGAAGAAGGATCGCCACAACAAGGAAGGCAAAGCGCCTCCAAGACACTGCGAAGGCATTTACCTTCAACGAACCAGAGGAAGTGGAACCTGAGATGTCCCTCCGGTGAAAACAAAAGAAGAAGAAGAATTTCAAGCTCTCGAGCTTGAGAAGACAGTGAGTCCGCCACTCGGTGGAAAAGATACCGAAACTACCGGAGAAGTAGAGTCTCAGGAAGTTATTGATGAACGGACAAGTCTGCTTGAGGCCGAGGTCGATCAGCAGAGGTAATTCAAGACCCAATCAGAGAGAACAACCGAGGAACAAGGATTGGCCGAGACAACCGAATCACCTATTGACAAGGTTGTGTCTCGCCGTAATGTGGTTACCATGAGAATGTCGGCAAATGAATCGCTACCCTTAATCCCCGGAAACGAGGGCCAAGCAAGAGAATGATGAAGATGATGTAATCATGTACTCTCCATTGTATCCGGACATCCAAAATCGTCTGCGAGAGTGGAGAAAATGGGAAGCCGAGCCTATCCAGTGCGATTTGAAAGACCGAGTTCATTCTTGAAGAAGAAAGAACTCTTCAGGTTTCTTGAGGTTGACACAGTCTTTGTCGCAAGCCTCGACGAGGATAATTGCATCAATATCTGCAGATTCGGAAAAGAAAACTAACGGGCTAGAGCAAATGAGACGCGAAGCACGTGAGAAGGCCAACATATGTCCTCTCATCGACCTACTGGGCCCTTGAGAAGAGTTGCAATCGCAGCTAAAGCGTGCAAGAATCGTAATCCTACATGAGCAAAGGATTATGGAGGACGGGAGTCCTCCAAATCACACCGAGATTGATCCTATGGGAGTGCGAAAAGATATGCCATTTGTTGTCGATGCTACCACTTCCCCAGCTCATTCGGAGGAAGGTGTTAAGGAATCGCGATGAAACCGGGATTGTGAGGACCCGGTCGAGCCAACCCTAATGAAGGTGTCTTACCACCGCCCCAACGGCTTAATACTCAAAGGAAAGACCGGGAGTCCGAGACGAGTGACCCCATTCAAGTCACTCGGTGGTGTGCGAGGGGAAACTCCTCCACCGCGGCAAGAAGGGAGGATCTGGATGCCGTGACTCCACAATCAATCTCGGAGGCGAAGTGGAGAAGGAACAACAATCGAATACACATCAAGTTGCCATTGACGAGGCTCGACGCTTATGATCGTCTGTTTGAAGTGCCAATCGCTTTCTGCCAGCCAATGACGCCATGCGGATTGAGGCGGGGGAATCGCCACGGGAGTTAACACTGGCAATGAAAGTGCAATCCATGGAGTTGAGACTCCGGTGGATGCCACCTCGAAGACCCCAAGACAACCGACACTTTTGAAGGGAGTGTCAAGGCCTCGCCGCAGCGATTGAGATCGCAGGGAGGTAATGAAGGCCAACAGGAGGTTGAGACTTCCGGGGTAAAAGAAAGCCTGACGTAACATCCCCTCCGCTATCATCAACCCATCCGAAAAGGAGATAAGTGCTCTTCACGATTCCCAGGATAATCCCGATGTAACCTTTCGGGATCCGAAGGTGAAGATGAAGCCGAAGTCATCCCCTATTGCCGATCCAAAAGACTCGGCCGAGGATGTTCTTCCAACCACGAGCAAGTCGACCTTAAGACTACTCGCCAAACATTTAACTTTGATGATGAGCCACCCATGGAAATATCATCATCGTCCGATGACGCTCCCGATATGGCCGAGGACCAGTCAACTCATGTGGAAAAACCAATGAGACCGATAAGTCGTTAAGACAATGAGGCTCACAAGTCGGGTCAACTTCACAAATGCACCACAGTACCGCAACAGAGTCCACCGCGCAGCTCCCAAGCCGCAGCAGATCGACTCCACCAGGGACTTCACGAGCACAAGTTGTCATTGAGCGATTCCGATTGCCGTGATGATCCTTTTGTAGAATCATTTCTTCTCTCTCGGAGGTACCGACCTCCCGAAGAATCACTAAAGATCGAGAACGCTTCCATAAACCGATCCTGTTATTCCAATGAGATACCATCATTCCAAAGCAGACTTTGACTTTGACGCTTGCCGCCACCGAGACAAATGACAAATGAGGTTCGGGAAGTTTTCAAAGCCTTATTTGCAGAGATTGAAAAGATGGAGAGGCACCAGGCCTCACCTGGACATGAGGTCTGGATAACAAAGACGCAAACCCATCGCCGACCTGCGAAGCATAATTGTCGATCCGGGGAATGGCGCAACAAAGAAGAGACAATGCGCGCGGGAACAAGATCGATATTTCAGGACATTGTTCAACAAATTGCTAGTCCTGGGCGGATGAGAATGCCGATGCAAAGACAAAAATGCAAGAGCACATCGAACAAATTCATGAATCTCACACCACAGAGATACAGCTGCTGCGTGAATATAATAAGAAAGAGCTCTGCGCGTAGAGGAGAACATGGATCGAAAGTTCAGCCTCCTCATGGCCGAGATGAAGTTGGTGTGGCTGAATCCAACGCCACCCGCTCCAAATTCCGTGCAAGATACTCCGCACAGACTCAAAGCATAACTCGCCTATTAGCCGCCGGACTTCATGATTGCTAGCTTGTTTCCGGGGGTTCCTCTCTTCTTTGATGATGCCAAAAAGGGGAAGAGGAATACCTAAAAGCACCGAAGGGATCGAAAGTCGAAAAGGAGGACACATGTGTGAAGGGAAAGACAAGTGAGGAAGTGAGAAGAGAGAAGAAAGGAAAATCTGTTGAGGGGGAAGGCTCGAAAGATGTGACCTTGATGATTGCTAAAATCCCCCAACAAGGTCTTGTCTGGTGATACCATCAACAAACTCCCGGTGACTCGCCACTCCAACACTCGCAATACCCATGGTGAAAAAGAGAAAGACATTGAAGCAGGATGAAGGAAGTGGAAAGAAAGATGGATGCCGAGTTATGAGCATTCGAAACAACATGGAGGCATTCCAATGACAGAGACACCTATACCATTTAAGATGTCGGAAGCAAGAGCCAAGATCTCTGCTGATGAATTCAAGACGCCGCATCTCAAGGTTACTCCACAAATATGTCCATGGCTCAAGCTCGGGATTTGATCGGGAAAAAGGTCTCAAACTATGTGAAGAAGCCGACAGACGCAGATCGCCGGGCAAAGCTCACTCGCTAGTCACTCACCGGGAAAAAGAAGGCTAAAAAGACAATACATGCCGAGAGGAAGAGGAAGAAGCGTGGTGGAGGAAGAGGTTTGACTCCAGGCCTCGCGCCAAAAAACATTGAGTACATAGATCCGTGCAAGAAAGGAGGGATCTATTGGGCCGGATTCGACGAAGTAGCCAACCCGCAAGTGGCTGAGAACACTGCTGAGTATGTGAAGCGAATTGAAGAAGAAAATAAAAGACAAACTCAGCTATGGGAGGAAAGACAAAAATGAAAGAGAAGAGATGAAGCTGCCAGAAAGGCTTATGAGAAAAAGAAGGCGGCTGAAGATGAGAAGAAGAGGAAAAGATCCGAGGATGACAGAGCTGAAGAAGAGGAAAGATGGAGACAACGAAAGAGATGAAGTGTTGCTATCCACCCCTTCATGTATTTTACTATGTAAATACATTTTTATGTAAGTCTTTTGTACATCGAATAAAATCGTACAATTTCTATGCTTGTGTAGATATAGAACAACATAGTTACTCTAAGTTTTATTTAAGCTCTGATACACTTTGTAAACAACTATGTATAGAACAAGAATGTTATGATCAATAAAAGATTGATTCTAAGCATACATTCTGTGATTCTACATTTGTCTGTACGTATCTTTGCTCTTTATTTATTGTATGAATGTTTTAAGTTTTGGCATCATCAAAAAGGGGGAAATTGTTGGGAAATTAATTTTTAGATTTTGATGAATGCCATGTAAAACTTAGAATAGAAAGTTGGCACCCCATTTTTGTTGTAAAGTGCATTGTAATAGATAGGGCCGACGAGCCGAGTCAAGTCGCCCATTCCGAACATGCAAGAATACAATCGGAGACTAGAAGGAGGACTCATTCAGGCACGAGGTGAGTGTGGCAAAGAAGAGAAGATAGGAACTCGACTAAAGGTGCAAACAGATACTGGTGAGTGAAGTATCAGTCAAGACAACTCAAGACGGCCAAGTCTCTAGTTGAAGTGGAAGAGTCATCCAATGATTGAAGTCGACTCAAGTCAATCGGGAAGTTAAGAAAATGATCAAGTCGAGATAATCGAAAGAGATCCGTTTACGTAAGTCAAGAGAATTACTTAAACAAGTAATACCTCCATCGCCTTTCTTAAAGTACTCGGTCCCTTAAGCGTGCAAAAGGAATAAACCAATGGGAAGCGAACTTGTGTCGAACTCTGCGAAAAAGTCAAGAATCATTCATACGAGGAAGTGGCAATTCCAAGGATCGCAACAAGACAAGCCAACGACCACAAGTGTGTTTTGAAAATAAAGCTTTATCTCTTCAACGGGCAAATTTTTGAAAGATCACTATAAAAGGCCGAGAATCACTCCGAGAGAAGGTTACTCGAACCACGAACATTCAAGCTAACATTCAATCAGTAACCAAAAATATTCTCAAGTCATTCAAGATCAATCCTCAAGCCTACATTACGGGCGAAATCAATCCAACACTCAATTGTGAAGGAAAGACAACTTCTATCAGTTGAAGAGGAAAATATTTGAAGAATTAAAGGGTCTACATTCCACGGAGGATTGTAGGAAGGTTCAAGGTCTAACAGTCTCAAGGTTTTGGAGGGCTTCGTGATCAAATCCAAGAAGCTTGAGCAAGTGGGTGTAGTAGCAAGGCAAACTGCCTGTGAAGAAGCTGGTCGTCGCGAGAAGCCACCGGTGTGTGACCAAGGCATCTCCGTGATCGAGTCCCAAAGTATCAAGTCAATTTGTGTGATCAAGACTTGTATCGGATGTTAACCACTACGTATATTGATCAATACTCGGTGGATTCCTCCGGGAGTTGGAGAAGAGATGAGTAGAAGAATTACCCCATCTTCGAACCTCTATAAAAACTTATTGTGTCATTTACATTTCAAAGACTTTAATTTCGCATATTACTTTTATATCTCTTGATAAATTTGCTATCCAATTGATAATCAACCAAGTGCTAAAACCAAGTATTAAAACAAACTTAACAAATTCAAGGGTGTTAAGTCTTCCACTGAAAACATATCACATTCGAGTTAAGTCTTTTTAAAACAATTTGAGTTATTCTATCAATAGCTCGAGTCAGTCGTTGAGTGACTAACTCTCACGATTAACTAACTTAGCTATCCATCAAGGACTCAGCTGTGAAGTATTAACTCTGAACAATTTAAAAGGACTACACAAATTTCATGCTATATTAGAAAATAAGAGTGCTAGAGTAAGTGAACTCCTTGAGGTTGGCTTGCCATCTGGAAATTCGATAAAAACTGACTCAGTGAATAAGGATGTTGAAGTGAATATAGGGGAAAATATCTTAAAGCTGATCTATACATAATTAAGATGAAGGATTTTGACGTAATCTTAGGTATGAATTGGCTTAGTAGATATGAGGCAGACATTAAGTGTCACGAGAAATATATAATATTCAAACTGTCAGAAAATGATGAGATAAAATTCTATGGGATTAAGTCTAAGGCAGTACCATGAGTGATATCGCCTATCGGCAATGAAGACAAGAATGATGTTGAAAAAAGAAATTTTTTCAAGGATATCTAGTGACACCTAATGACGTACCAATTGTGCAAGAATTTTTGGATTTATTCCCAAAAGGCTTATCGAATTCCTCCGGATCGTCAAAGGTTGAATTTGGAATAGATTTGGTACTGGGAAACACCTATATCTAAAGCAACCTATAGGATGGCGCCAAAGGAGTTACGAGAGTTAAAGGCGCAAATACAAGAACCTTTGGATTTGAGATTCATTAGACCTAGTGTATCTCTATGGGAAGCACCAGTTCTCTTTGTAAATAAAAAAGATGGGTCACTTAGAATGTGTATCGATTATAGAGAACTTAATCGACTCACAGTGAAGATCAAGTACCCGCTACTGAGGATTGAAGACTTGTTCGATCAATTGAGAGGTGCCAACACTTTCTCTAAGATTGACTTGAGATCTGGATATCATCAGTTAAAAATTAAAGAGTGTGATATCCCAAAAATTCTATTTAGAACCAAATATCGACATTATGAGTTTGTAGTAATGCCATTTGGGTTAAGTAATGCACCAACAATATTCATGGACTTGATGAATAGAGTGTTTCATCTGTATCTAGACCAATTCGTCATAGTCTTTATAGATGATATACTTGTATATTCAAAGAATAGAGAGTAACATACTGAGCACTTAAGAATAGTGCTAGAAACACTTCACAAGGAAAAGTTATATGCAAAATTCAAGAAATACGAGTTTTGGCTAGATCGAGTGGTGTTTCTCGGTCATGTAATCACTGCTCAAGGAATTGAAGTAGACCCGGTTAAATTTGAAGCTATCAATGAATGGAGTGCACCTACGAATGCTAATGAAGTTCGCAGTTTTCTAGGTTTGGCAGGCTATTATCAGAGATTTATTGAAGGATTCTCAAAGATAGTTGCACCTATGACTCAACTGATAAGAAAATGGGAGAAGTTCCAATAGAATGAGATATGCGAAGACAGCTTTCAGGAGTTGAAGCGAAGGCTAACTTCTGGATCAATATTAACAATTCCTAACCCCACTAAAGATTTTGTTATTTATAGTGATGCATAAAAACAAAGCTTGGGATGTGTGCTAATGCTACATGGTAAAGTGGTTGCCTACGCCTCAAGGCAACTAAAGCCACATGAGTTAAACTATCCTACTCATGACCTAGAGTTAGCTGCTGTAGTGCATGCATTAAAAAACTGGCGCCATTACCTATATGGAGGGAGATGTGAAATCTTCACCGACCACAAAAGCTTGAAATATATATTTACTTAGAAAGAGCTAAACATGAGGCAAAGAATGTGGTTGGAACTGGTGAATGACTATGATTGCACTATCAGCTATTATCCGGGTAAAGCTAATGTTGTAGCCAATGCATTTAGTCGTAAAATGTTCGACCGCTAAACACCTATAAAAGTCTAACAATCCTCGCAAGAGAACGAGATCAATCGTAGGGTAGCAAGTTGACCACAAGTCGTCTCTTAAGGAAGACTTAGCCGACAAATAATTATTATGTATCACAATTGACAGAAAATAAATCCTAAACACTCTAACCAGATTTGTTGGTTTTATTTAAACTAAAAGAAAATAATTAAAAGGACAAATTAAAACCCAGGCAAGATTAAACTTTGGAGAAAAGGATATGGAAGAAAGTCTAGGATTATGGATTCATCTCATCAAACTTGCAAGCAGAATATCAATTAATTGATCACGCGGTTAACAAATATAGCAAACATGTAATGACTAGGTCTAGATCTGATAACTTTCGTATTCACAGATTAGGGCTATCCCAATAATTTGCTATTTTCATTAAACCTAGGGTTAGATAATACATCTCTGATTCATATCTAACCCCCTGAATAAATTTAGTCCAGGAATAATATCTTTTCTCGATCTCAATTATTCCCCCATAACAATCAAAAGTTGATCAGACAATCAATTTATCAGATAAAGCAATTTATTCAGGAAAGGAGATCAATTAATCAATATTCATGCTTGTTTGTTTGAATCAAATCATCATAATCCTAGAATAAGGAAATTAGTTCATGCTTGGGGATGGGATCATAATGTTAGTCCAAGTGGCTACGATAATCTAGAGGGGGGTGAATAGATTATCTCGGTTTTTCAGATTTTGCCCTCTTTTTCAAAAAATCAAGCAAAGACGAAATGCTAAGTGCGGAAAATAAATAGCACACTTCGATTTAAAGAGGTTCAACCCACCTAGGGCCTAATCCTCTACCACCCCAGTATATCCGGGATGGATTTCAAAAAGGAAAAAAAGATTTTATTAATTACCAAAATTAATAATACAACACCTTGAGGATTACCACAACCCTCTTACACCACCTTGAGGATTACCACAACCCTCTTACAACACCTTTGAAGATTACCACAACCTTCAAACACCTATCACCTAGATCACCCAAGTGTATTCTTACCACAAGAATACTCACAAGGATGTCTTGTGTTGAATGATGACCAAAAATCAGGATTACAACTTAATGATGAATGATACAGAATGAGTACAAGTGTAATCAAGAATCGAAAGCCTAGACCTCAAATTTGTGCAAGTGAAAATGCTTAGGCTAATACAACAAGATATATGAAAGTGTTTGCTTGTTTGCTCTTTGTTTGTATAGAGTGTTGTGTCTTGTTGCTTGAATGAAGCCTCTATTTATAGGAGAGGTCTTGGCTTTGATTTCCAGGACATAGGCTCCTTCTTGGGAGTGATTTTCGCAAAATAAACCATTTAAAATCATCAATATAGCTGTTAGAAATCAATCCCTCAAAATAGGGAAAAGTCATCCTAAAATGCAACTGATAGTTTCTTTGATAAAAGAAGGAGTGCGACCGGTCGCTACAGAGATAAGTTTGAAATTGAATTTCTGCGATTTTTACAGAGGGGACCGGTCGAAGGGGTTCGACCGGTCACCCTTGATGTTGACCGGTTGGGGTGTTTAAAATACGAAACAGAGAAGATCGAACCAAAAGAGGGACTCCCGTGCAGTGGCCGCCCGGTCGACTCGGTCGCCTCTCTCATTTTTTTCTACGTCCCATTTTCTGTTTCAAAACTCAACTTAGGTACGGGTTGCCTATAGAGCGACTCTGGTCGAACTGAAACAAATGTGTTGTCCAATTTTTTATCGAAAATAAACTCCAAAAAATACTCCGAAAAATAGTAAAAATATTTTAAATCGATCGGAAGTATTTAGACAACATTTAGGGATATTGTTTTGGTTTAAAAACTCATTTGAACAAAATCATCAAAATCATGATAAAAATATTTATCTAACAAACTCCCCTTTTTGATGATTACAAACCAAAACAATTTTCACGAGGACGATTTTGAAAATAAAATAATTTTCCGGTTTTACGAGTGAACTATCCGTTTAAAACATTTTATGCAAAGCTCTCCCTATCTATGAGCACATCAACAAGATATATTGCATAAGCTAGAAGCACAAGCTATTACAAGCTTTTATAAGATGCACATAAACATCATAAGTGTAGGTCCCAAGGGGTGTAAGTGTAAGGTTTAGAAGGGGGGGGGGTTGAATAAACCTTACCAAATTTTCGATTTAGTCCTTTTAAATATACAGAGTTGATTCTACACAATCGTGTCCTTGATGGACAATGATTTAGTCAATCAAGAGAGTTAGTCTCTCAATGCACTCAATCGAGTGTTGATGGAATAACTCATTGTTGATTCTAAATTAACTCAATCGTGGTTTTTTTTTCATTGGAAGACTTAACTCAATTGTTGATTCTAAATTAACTCATTGCTGATTCTAAATCAAGAGAGTTTAGTGCTAGGTTTAGTACTAGTATTATCAAGTGGATAGCAAATTTATCGCCAGATATAAGCGAGTTAGAAATGCGGGAATTAAAGTCTTTGAAATGTAAATGACACAATGAAATTTTTATAGAGGTTCAAGATGGGGTAATTCTTCTACTCCTCTCTTCTCCAACTCCCGGAGGAATCCACTAAGTAATGATCGATTTACAAAGTGGTAATGGTCCGTATACAAGTCTTGATCACACGGTGACTTGATCCTTTGGGACTCACCTGAGACGCTTGATCACTCACCGGCCTCTTACGACTCAACCTTCTTCACAGGCGGTTTGCTTTGCTACTACGACTCACTTGCTCAAGCTCTTTGGATTTGATCATGAAGCCCTCCAAAAGCTTAAGACTTGGTTCGACCTTGAACCTTCCTACAATCCTTCGTGGAATGTAGACCCCTTTTCTTCAAAAGTTTCCTCTTCAACTAATTGAAGTTCTCTTTCCTTCACAAGTGAGTGTTGGATTGATGTACTTCGTAATGTAGGCTTGAGGATTAATCTTGAATGATTAGAGAGTATTTAAGTTACAATTTGATTGATTTCTTGAATGTTCGTGGTTGTGTTTTTTTTTTTGAGTCATTCCTCAGCTTTTATAGTGATCTTTCAAAAATTTGCCCGTTGAAGAGATAGGCTTATTTTTGAAAGTCACTTGTCGTTGGCTTGTCTGTTGCGATCCTTGGAATTGCCATTTCCTCGTATGAATTGTTCTTTCACCTTTCGTAGTTCGACACGTGTAGTGCTTCCCATTGGTTCATTCCTTTTGCACGCTCTCGACCGAGCACTGAGAAAGGTGGTATGGAGATATTACTTATTTAAGTAAATCTCTTGATTTTCGGCAACGGATCTTTGATTATATCTCGACTTGATCGCATTTCCTTGCTTTCCCAGGTGACTTAGAGTCGCCTTCCAATCATTGGATGACTCTTTCCATCACTTCAACTTGAGACTGGCTTTTCTCGAGTTGACTTGACTAATACTCCACTTAGCTGCATCTCACCGCTTCTTCTTGAGAGAGTTCGTCTACTCTTCTTAGCCATACTCACTGCCTCACACAGAGTCTTCCTTCCAGTCTTGATTGTCTTCTTTGCATGTTAGGGGTGTAGCCGACTTAACTCGGCTTGGCGGCTCTAATTGTTACAACGCATTTTACAACAAGAATGGGGTGCCAACTTTCTATTCTAAGTTTTACATGGCATTCATCAAAATCTAAACAATAAAATTCCTAACAATTTCTCCTTTTTGATGATGCCAAAACTTAAACCATTCAAAAATGCAAACAAAGAAAGATACATACAGATAGTGTATTGACATAGAATGTATGCGCAGAATCAATTCTTTTTATTGATCATATCATTCTTGTTCCTTAACACAATACAAGGTGTATCGAGCACATAATTGTCTTCACAAAAAAAAAATAAAGAATTTATAGCTTTATTACGAGAAGACTTACACATTGTATGTATTTACGTAATACAATACACACGGGGTTGGGAAGAACACTTCATCTCCTTTTGTCTCCTTCTTTCATCTTGTTCAAAGATCTTCTTCTCTTCTTCTCTTTTTCTCGTCGTCACCGCCTTTCTTTTTCTTTTCATATGCCTTCCTGGCGACTTCATCTCTTCTTATTCTTTCCTGTCTTTCCTCCCATAGCCGAGTTTGTCTCTTGTTTTCTTCTTCTAGTCTTTTTACATACTCAACGTTAGTTTTAGCCACTTGTAAATTTGCTACTTGGTCAAGCCACGGCCAAGAGATCCCTCCTTTCTTTCCTGGATCCACATATTCAATGTTTTGGGGAGGCCAGGTCTCAAGCTTCTTCCTCCACTATCGCTTCTTCCTCTACCTCCGGGCGTATCTTTTGACGGGGTCTTCTTTCCAATTTGAGTGACCGGTGGAGTGACCAGAGTGACTACCTGGGTAGAGTCCGTCGCTGTCGCCTTTCTTCTTCACATATCGTGAGACCCTTTTCCCAAGACAAGTCCCAAGCTTGAGCCATGACATATTTGCAAAGTATCCTCCAGTTCGGCGTTTTAAATTCATCAACCGATCGTGGCTCGCCCCGACATCCGAGATGGCATAAGTGTCCCGTCTCTTTGGAATGCCTCCGTGTTCTTTCAAGATGTTCATAATTGGGCATCCATTCTTCCTTCCACTTCCTTCATCCTGCTTCAATTGTTTTTCTCTTTATCGGCCATGGATATAGCGAGTGTTGGAGTGGCGAGTCACGCGGAGTTTCTTCGCTTATAATGTCATTTGTGTGACGAGGACCTTGTTGGGGGGTTTGTGCAATCATCAAAGTCACATCCGTCGACCCTTCCCCTCAACAAGCTTTCCTTTCTTTTGTTTCAAGACTTCAATTTGATTTTCCTTCTCATTTGCTCCTTTCTTTTCGACTTGATTTTAGCGCTTTAAGGTATTCCTCTTCCCCTTTTTGGCATCATCAAAGGATAGAGGAACCCGGGGAACATCTTTGGCAAGCGGAAGTCGAGCCTGGCGATGAGTCGGAGTTCAACTGCGTTGTAAGCAAGACGTCGGATCGAGTAGCGTTGGACTCTGCCAAATCGTTTCATCTCGGCCATGAAATTTGAATTTTCTAGTCATGTGTTCTTCCAAACGTTTGTAGATCATTCGTATTTTGCTCACGCAGAGCTTTATCTCGGCAAAGATGAGCTTCATGCATGTGCTCAATATGTTCTCTCGGCTTCGTTTTTGCATCGGCATTTTCACTCTCCATCCATACTTGTTGAACAATGTCACGAAGAATCGACTTGTTCCACACGATTGTTTCTTCTTGTTGCCACCATTCCCTTATCCGAACCATTGTTATGCCTCTTAAATCACGTAAGGTTGGCATCTCTGTTGTCGATCGCATGTCCAAAGAGGCCCGATGCCTCTCCATCCGTTCAACTCGGCAAATAGTGCGCTTGAACACCTCTCGAACTTGGTGATTCTTTCGTTGCGGTGATGGCCATACAAAGATCAAAGTCATAAGTACTGGAACAATGGTGCACGATGAAAAGACGGAGGGTGCGTGATAGCGTGCACGTTCATTCTCGACTCTTCATGGAGGTCGGGTACCTCGGAGAAAAGGAAAGGATTCTATAAAAGATTCATCACCGCCACCGGGATTTGTTCGATGATGAGCGGTGCTGCGTGAAGTTCTTTTAGGAATCGACCTGCCGCTTTGAGGGGCCTGCGTGATGGTCTCTGGTTCACCGGGTTTTGTTGTGAAGTAGACCCGCTTGCTGAGCCATTTGTCTTAATGACTTCGTTGGTCTCGGTGATTTTTCCATTTGATTGACGGGTCCTCGGCCCTTTATCGAAGCGTCATCGGACGATGATGAGATTTCCATTGGTGGCTCATCATCAAAGTTAAAAGTTTGACGAGTAGTCTTGGGATCGACTTGCTCGTGCTTGGAACATCCGCATTTGAGTCTTTTGGATTTGTCACGGGGATGACTTTCTTTCTTTCGCCGCCTCGATCCCGAGAAAAGTGACATCAGGATTGTCACGGGAATCATGAAGTGCGCTTATCTCCTTCTCGGATGGGTCGATGATAGCAGGAGGGATGTTCTCTACATCGAACTTTCTTTACCCTCAGGGAAGTCTCAACCTCCCGTGGGCCTTCGCACCTCCAGCAGTCTCTCTGGCGAGGCCTTTGGTCTCCCTTTTCGATGTCACACTGTCGTAGGGTCTTCTATGGTGGCATCCATTGAGTCTCAACCCCATGGATTGCACTTTCATCGCCCCAGTGTTAACTCCCGGGTCATTCCTTCCTGGCCTCGATCGCATCGCTAGCAGCGTCATTAGCCTTCGTGAGCGCTTGGCACCTCACCGGAGAGGCGATCTCAATCGCCTGGCGCCGTTGATGGCAACTTCTTTCTTCTTGTGTTTGTATTTTCTCTCCTTCGCCTCCTTGATTCGTTGTGGAGTCATCTGCAAAGATCCTCCGACCTTCGCAGGTGGAGGGAGTTTCCCCTCACCGGGCGCGCACCGGGGAGTGACTTGGAATGGGGTCACTCGTCTCCAAACTCCCGGTGTTTCGATTCAATGTTCACCGTTGGGGCGGTGGTAAAACACCTTCAATAGGGGTTGGCTCGACCGGGGTCCCCATTGTCCCAGCCATCGCCATGTCCCTTATTGCCTTCTTTCGAGTGAGCGGGAAGTGGTGGCAAAGAACAACAATGGCGATTTGCTGAACCACTCCCATTGGATCAATTTCACGTGTTCGAGGACTCTCCTGGTCCCTCCATCAATCTTTGCTCGTGAAGGATTCTCCGACTCGTGCAATGCTTGCCGCATTTGTAACTCTTCTCCGTGGCAGCAAAAGATTCTCCGATTCCTCATCACATGCCGGAGAAGACATCAAGGAGAGGATGTGTGTCTCGCGGGTGCCGGAGATAGGGGCGGATGCTTGCCTTCTCACGTGCCTCGGCTTCCCTCGCCTTGCTTTTTCTCTCCTTTTCCTTGAAAATCTGCAGGATGTCTAAGCAGTTGTCTTCATCGAGTGCTGGGAGCACAGTGTTTAGTCCAAGGAAATTCAACAGTTCCTCTTCCTCTTCTATAAATTCGGGCCGTTGGAACTATTCCTTGATTTACTTAACTTCCATTTCCTCCACTCACGCATGACGATTTTGGATGTCTGGGGTAAGGTGGAGATAGGATCATTACATCACTATCCGCTCTAGCGGGTTCTTTCTTGTGTTTCAACTGTGTGAACTGTGTCTCTTTGGTTGCCTCTCGCTGATCGCCTTCAAAGCAGACTTGGGCTGTTTCATCAACTACATCCGAGACTCTACTTCTCCGGCGAGTCTCCCAGATCTGCTCTAGCCGAGTGGCGACTCGGTTGGTTTCTCTAGCTCGGAGCGCTTGATAATCGTCTTCGTCTCCTAGTTTGTACCGAGAGGGATTTGTTCGAGAGACGGTGTCTTCGAGTCTTGAGTGGCGGGGCCGGTGCTAGTATCTTTTTCGAGGAGCGGGCCGTCGTGGCTTCTCAATTCTCCTCTTTTTGACGATCGGAGAAGGTATTTGTGAGTCCTTCTCGATCACTTTTGCAGGGGAGAGACACGGCTGGGCAGGCGGGTGACTGCTGCGCAGGGGCGGGGAGCATGTTTGTTTTCTTTCTTTGCGGGCGTGATCTTCTTAGTACTGCAGGGCAGCTTTCTTCTTAGCGGGAGAGAAATTTTGTATCTTGGGTCGGTGATTCCCCTCACTGTGTCGCTCTCTTGGCGTAAGCTCTCTTTCATGCGCTGCAGAGGTTTGCTCAACATCCTCTTGTTAACATGGAATGCCTTCCCATGTCTAAGAGGGACTCCTTTCACCTCCATTAGCCGGCCAATCACTAGGCCATATCCAGGGATCCTCCAAATGTGCCATCTTCCTTGAAGGATTTGTTCCCCACGTTATGGCAGAGTCGGCTGTGGAGACAAACTCACGCCCAGTTTATCTTCTTTTTCGCGATGATTGCGGCCATTACAATCGGCTTTGCCTTTGTGATTTGGTCAAAGCCGCCAAATTTGATGTCGATACATTTGGCAACTATGTCCAGCGACTTGTGATAATCCTCCTTCAAATGATCTCTTGTTTGCTTTGATACACTATTTTATAAGAAAGTCGGGCTTGGCTATTTCTTTCCAAGCATCAAACAAGGTTGACATCACCGTTAATCTATGATGCTCCCTCTCCGGTAGTGAGCAATGTTCACCAAATCCTTGGCGAGAGATAGTCATTGCTTTTAAGTGAATGATGACTTTATTCCTTCATCGTGAATCTCGGCATTCACGTAGAATTGTCGACTTCCTCCACATATGTCATCGGATATTCTAACGTAAACGGTTTCGGCCGGGACGTTTCCAACTTTTCACGATTTTCTTCACTAGGGTGTCGTCGGACTGTTTCACCATTCCGTTTAAATCCACCGTAGAGGTGTGGATTTGCTTTCCTAACTTGGTAAAGTTATAAGTTGGTGCCATTTTTTCGGGATTATATTGAAGAAAAACTCGTAAATTGATTTGAAGATTGATAGGGTTTTCGAGAGAAGTTTTTGCCTTTGCTTTTGAGAGAAAGAAATGAACAGTTTTAGAAGTGTGAGAGAGAAACGGATGAAAATGGTTTAAATATGGTTTATGAAAGGACGTGCGGGTGGTTTTGAAATGTGATCGAAATCAACGGCTTAGATTTTGCACGCCTATTTAGCATTTAATGTCTCGTATTTAATGCGGCAAAAGCATTTATATCCAATCATAAGTTTGGTGTGCGACTTTATGTCCTGTACACATCATCATTATCCGACGTATTTCTTAAAACATTCCCGCTTTAGTCAAAACGATGTGCGTTTTGTCACTTTGCTTATAAGTGACTCGGCTTATTCTTTAGCCGATTTAACTCTACTTCTCCAGTTCTCTTAGTGACTCGGCTATCACCACTTGTAGTCAGTTTTTCCGAATCTGGTGATTTATGAGCCGATTTCCGTGTTCGACTCTTTTCACCTCCTTTCTGTTTCCATTTCTTTTCTTTGATTCTTCCGTGTCTCGGCTTAGTTCAATTAACCCCAACTCATGTTTGAGTTCTTCAAATCTTGACTCACATAATGTTTTTGTGAAGATGTCACTAGTTGTTTATCGGTTGAGATATATTCCAGGATGATGTCCTTCTTTTCAACATGATCTCTTATGAAGTGATATCTCGACATCAATGTGCTTGTTCTTGAATGCAACACAGGATTTTGAGTGATTGCATTGCACTTGTGTTATCACACATGATTGGAATTTCTTTTTCCTCAATTTCATAGTCTCTCATTTTGTCTCATCCATAGACTTGGGCAACAACAATGGGCTTCAGCCTATGTATTCTCGTCACCAGAGGTGGCTATTGAATTTGCTTCTTGCTAAACCATGAAATTAGCCTGCTTCTAGCATTTGACATGTGCTCAAGTGCTCTTCTGTCCACTCGCATCAAGCATAGTCAGAATCAATAGCCAATTAGCTTGAATCCTCCTTCCTTTGGATACCATAGCCTACTTTCGCTTCCTTTCAAGTATTTTAAAGATTCTCTTAGTCCGTCATTATATGGCTCTCTTTTGGAGCAGATTGAAATCTTGCACATACACCTACAAAGAAAGGTGATGTCCGCCCGCTTTTGTGAGATAGAGCAATGATCCAATGAGTGCTCAGATCTTGTTTGATCTACAGCTTACCATCCGCATCCATGTCCATTTTGGTGATGTGTTCATTGGTATTTTTACGTAAGACTTCTCCTCCATACCAAACTTCTTCATTAAATCTCGTGTATTTTGTTTGACTTATGAAGGTTCCATCCTTGTTGTTTCACTTGAGTCCAAGGAAGAATGTCAACTCTCCCATCATGCTCATTTCAAATTTACTTTGCATTTGTGAGGTTTGAAAACTTTTCACACACTGACTCTTTGTTTGTGGAACCAAAATGATGTCATCCACATATATTTGAACAAGCAAGATACTCTTTTTGTCTTGAATTTCGAAAAAGTGTTCTATCTACTTTTCCTTTTGTGAATCCATTTTCGGTTAGGAATTGTGACAAAGTATCATACCATGCCTGGGTGCCTGTTTTCAATCCATATAGAGCTTTCTTGAGTTTGTATACCTTATCTCCAAGAGTCTTCTCGCTCAAATCCTCGGAGGTTGTTCAACATACACTTCTTCTTCCAATAAACCATTTAGAAATGCACTTTTTACATCCATCCGATATACAATGAAATTCTTATGAGTTGCATAGGCAAGAAACATCCTTATAGCTTTCCAATCTTGCAGTATATGGGGCAAATGTTTCATCAAAATCTATCCCTTCTTTCTTGGCAATATCCTTTGGCTACTAGTCTTGCTTTGTTTCTTACCACGTAACCTTCCTCGTTCATCTTATTTCGAACACCCATTTGGTGCCAATAACATTTTGATGTATGGGGTCTTTGCACTAATTCCCATACTTTATTTCTTTCAAACCGATTGACTCTTCTTGCATAGCTTGAATCCAATGTGTGTCGTCCAATGCTTGTGACATGTCTTTGGGCTCTATTTACAGAGATGAAGCATGTGAACATAGCTTCTTGTTGAGTTATGGATCTTGTTTTGACACCTTCTCTTATATCTCCAATGACAAGTTCTCGTGGATGGTCTCTTAGCCATCTTACATCAAAGTTGGAGTAAGTTAGCCGATTGACGACTTAGTACCGTGTTGTTCGTGGTCGGCCTCTCTCGTAATCACTTAGCCGCAAATTTTCCAAATTGTTTTTGAGATTGCCTATCTCATCTTCTTCGAATTGATAGTTCCAAAGCCTGACCAAAGATAGGACTCTTCGTATGGTTGGATGATTCGACTTATCGCCTAACTTCTTCAATGTCTTCTCCATTTAAATTTCGCTCATCAAATACCACATGAATGGATTCTTCGCAACCATAGTCCTTTTGTTGAGTATTTTGTAGGCTTTGCTTTTCGGTGAGTATCCTAAGAAGATACCTTCATCGCCTTTAGCATCAAAAGCCTTTAGATTGTCTTTGCCATTGTTGTGGATGAAGCATTTGCATCCAAATATTCGAAATATGCAACATTTGGTTTTCTTCCAGTCCGGATCTCATAGGAGTCTTTGTGTTGTCTATTTATCATACATCCTGTTTTTGAGTGTAGCAAGTTTGTGTTGATTGCTTCAGCCCAAAATCTTTTTGGTAACTCTCGCTTCACTAACATGGTCCTTTGCCGCTTCTTTGAGGGTTCTATTCTTCTTTCGTAGACTCCATTCTCACAAGGAGTCCTTGCTGTGATAGTTCATGACCAATACCATTCTCAATACAATATCGAGTTATTATTCCATTGACAAACTCGTTCCTCCCATCGATCTTATTTTGATAATGGTTTGACTCTTCTCGTTTTGAATCATCTTCATCACCGCGTGGTAGTTTTTGTAGAGTTTCTTTTCTTAACTACACATGAATATTGTCCATGTATATCTTGAGTAGTCATCTACTACCACCAAGGTGTATTTCTTTCCACTTATGCCGGGCCGGGTTCCATCGGGCCAAATAGATCCATATGAAGAGTATGCAATATTCTTGTTGAGGATGGGCACGTCTTTTCTTTGAATGATGACTTGATTTGTTTTTCTTCGACATCGTCACATATACTCTCCTTTTTGTATCCCGAGTCCGAAGTCCTTCCACAAGATTACTTCCCGCAAGTTTGTTGATCGTTTTGAAATTCGGGTGACTTTCAGGCTTTTTGTGCCCAGCCTAACTTGATTCAATTGTGCTCTTTTTGCTAGTAAAAATGTGCATGGGTGTTGCAGGAGTTGACCAATTCACGACATACATATTCTTCATCTTACATCCTTGCAAAGACAACTTCATTTGATTCAATATCTTTGATTTGGCATATACCCATGTTGAATCCAACATTGTAGCCCTTGTCAGAGTTGGATCGATGCTCGATGAAATTGAAGTTGAGTCCTTCAACATATGCAACATCATGATCTCTAATCCATTCCTCTTGATGGATCCAATGCCTCTTATTTCGCCGGGAGCTTCATTTCTCCAAATATGACTTTTGCTCCTTTAACTTCCTTGAATTTTGACAGATTTTTCTTATTTCTATGTCATATGTCCGGAAAGCCACTATCCATGTACCAGGTCCTTGGCACTCAAATTGCTCCTTGAACCTCGCAATCAAAGGAAATTAAGTTTTAGGTACCCATACTTGTGCAGGTCCCCGAGGGGTTAGAATTGTAAGATGATCCAACCAACCTATAGCCAAATGATTTGACTCAAGGGGTTGCCATCTATCGAGTGCCATAATCATAATTAATCCTGGCAAATTGCTTTGGGGATTCTAGGTTCATACGTACTCTCTTTTGTTCGTATGCCTCGCATATGTGTTTTAGCAATTGCCTTCCTTGGTAATTGTGGTGTCTCTGAGTGTAGTGCCTAGGTGCATATATGTCTTTGATGAAAGCTCTTATGCTTTTGGAATGGCATTTTGAGTTCTAGGCCTTTGCCATTTTGGGCTTATATTCCATGTTTCATGCCGATAGTTCACATTATTCCAATCACTGGCTTGGATATTTTCTACCATTCCCATCATATGTATTTCTCTTATAGATTTTCTCAGGACTTTTGGTAGCTCTGCTTCTTTTGCAGAGTATTTTTACATTTGGAGTTTCTTTGAGGAACTGAATCTCTTCTCGGTGCCCTTTCAAATAAGACTCAACTGGGTTTTCCCTTTTCCTTTATAACCAAGGCGATTTTGCTTGTTATTGTGCTTTGGAGTGAATGTGTGTGCAACATTTAGAGTTTTGGATTTTTGACTCTTCATGGCTTGAAGATCCTTTTTCCAAAATTACTTTTGAAGTTTGACATAGCACAGAGGAATTAAATCCTAAGCCTGTCTTGTCCCACATTCTCTTTGACTCATAATAAGATCATCCAATGATTTAGATGCCTTAGTGAATGAGGCTGATAACATTCTTGAGTCATTCTCCTCTTTTCTATAGCAGCAATTTCTGCTATTAATTTAGCATTTTCGGCCTTTCTTTAAACTTTCATTCTCATCGCCTATTTGACTTAGAGTACTCGGCCCTTAGTGACTTTGAGTTTGACTTTTTGAGTAGTTGTTTTCCTCATTCAATAGTGTGTGTGAGGATTTAATGTGTTCAAAATCTTTCATCATTTTGCTTTAATGAATCATAAAGATCAAGGGTGATGAAGTGTGTGTGTCGCTGTGATCACTATCACTTGTGTTCGAGTTTGATGAGTTAGAGCGTACCTCATCTTCTTGGTCGGAGTTGATCTTGTTCTTTGGCCATCAGCGGGATCGGGCTTTTCTTCGAAGTCACTTGAGTAGTAGCTTCACGCTCAATCAATCGTTGTCTTTGACTGGTCATTTTCAAAGCGATCTCTGCTGACCATCATTGCCTTTTCTTTTCTTGTCTTCTTTCTCTAAAGACCTTCCTTTCTTCTTCATCCTGTATTTGTTGACTACAGGATATGGACAAATCAATGGCATAGTGACTGGTTGTCTGACAGC
Organism: Rehmannia glutinosa; assembly: GCA_016081115.2. NCBI lineage: Eukaryota > Viridiplantae > Streptophyta > Magnoliopsida > Lamiales > Orobanchaceae > Rehmannia > Rehmannia glutinosa. The sequence goes on from CM071926.1 coordinate 118,198,743, forward strand.
CCCAAAGATAGATATTCAACCTTTTGATGATTTGTTCTCTTGGTTGGCTGTCTTCCTTGATTTGGAGGGAGCCGAGTGTCTTCCTCGGGAAGATTCACCCTTTCTCTCTTGTAGTTCTTATTGAAGAACTTGTTGAACCTCTTAACCATCGTGCTATTTCTTCTCGGGCCAATGACTTCTTTGACCTCAGCCTCTCTTCCCATCTTTAACAATTAGAGCACTGTTTGCTGGCACAAATTGTCTCTTCCTGGTCTTTTCTTCTTAGCTCAAACTCGTAGGCTTTGAGGTATGAGAATAGTTCATGGTTGGATGTCTTTGATAGGTCCATGGAATGTCTCAGTGCCATGACCTTCATTTCCATTCATTTGGGAAGATTTTTAGGATCTTCATACACATTTCTTCTGTGTATATTCCTTTCCATGTGTGCGAATGGCTCATTTGTGATTTCGTGGAACCGAGCATCCAGTTGATCCAGGTTTTCTCCCGAGATCATTTTGAAGTTCTCAGATTTCTCAGAAACCAACGATAATTTGTTTTCTTTGATTTGCTCCGAGCCTTCACAAATCAATGTCGACTTGTCCCATTTCCTTAGCCGTTTTGCATGATTTGACTTTATTGAACATGGCTTTGTCTAAGGTTTTGTAAAGGATGTCCTTGGCTACATTGTCGGGTTGTATCTTTTTCTGTCATCATTTGTCCACTCAGTTCTTGGTTTTTCAACCATGATGGTCGGGAGCAACATCTTCTTTTCCTTGGTGCGGCTCTTCGCATGTGTTCACCTTTAAGATTTGCGGAGGCCCATCTTCTATCACTATCCACATCTCATCATGTAATCTTTGATAGATGATTCGCATCGTATTTTCCAATCATCAAATTCTTCGATAGTGAACATAGGGATGCGTGTCAAATTTGCTTCCATGATAATAACTTTTAATGATAAAAAGAGTTTTGAAAATTTAAGTACTAAAGCGGACTTTTAAAAAGTTTGGAGATCTAGTTCAAGAACCGGTCTGGAGGGTTCAATGAACCAACCGCTACGATACCACTTGTAGGTCCCGAGGGTGTAAGTGTAAGGTTTAGAAGGGGGTGAATAAACCTTACCAAATTTTCGATTTAGTCCTTTTAAATATACGAGTTGATTCTACATACCGTGTCTTGATGGACGATTTAGTCAATCAAGAGAGAGTTAGTCTCTCAATGAGACTCAATCGATTTGTTGATGGAATAACTCATTTGTTGATTCTAAATTAACTCAATCGTAGTTTTTTGTTTTCACGGAAGACTTAACACCCTTAAGTTTGATTAAGAAAAGAGTTTAGTGCTTAGGTTTAGTACTAGTATTATCAAGTGGATAGCAAATTTATCACAGATATAAGAGTTAGAAATGCGGGGAATTAAAAGTCTTTGAAATGTAAATGATTAATAATGAAATTTTTATAGAGGTTCGAAGATGGGGTAGTTTTCTACTCCTCTCTTCTCCAACTCACAGAGGAATCCACTAAGTAATGATCGAGTTTACAAAGTGGTCGTCCCGGATACAAGTCTTGATCACACACGGTGACTTGATCCTTTGGGACTCAGTCCCGAGACGCCTGATCACTCAAACCTGCTTTACGACTCGAGACTTCTTAGGTGGCGGCGCAGAGCATGCTTGCTCAATCTCTTTGGATTTGATCATGAAGCCCTCCAAAAGCTTAAGACTTGGTTCGACCTTGAACCTTCCTACAATCCTTCGTGGAATGTAGACCCCTTTTCTTCAAAAGTTTCTCTTCAATGATTGAAGTTCTCTTTCCTTCACAGGTGAGTGTTGGATTGATGTACTTAGTAATGAGGCTTGGAGGATTAATCTTGAATGATTAGAGAGTATTTAGTTACAATTTGATTGATTTTTTGAATGTTCGCGGGTTCGTTTTTTTTTCGTAGTCATTCTCGCCTTTTATAGTGATCTTTCAAAAATTCCGCCCGCCAAGAGATAGCTTATTTTATGTCACTATAGCCGTTGGCTTGTCCTTGCGTTGAGCAATACGTGTAACTGAACGCGATAAC